>QKYT01000149.1:103335-131642 GCA_003550305.1 Glomus cerebriforme | reverse complement strand
ACAAAAAACTAATATTAGAAAGAAAGAAAAACAGAAATAAACAAAAAAAAACATTAAAGACGAAAAAAAAAATGGAAAAAACAATAAAAACTATCAAAAAACGAGAATTAAAACAAAGAACGAATATTAGAAAGAAAGAAAAACAGAAGAAAAACAGAAAAAAACAAAAAAAAAATAGGCATTAAAATGAAAAAACAAAAGAAACCAGCGAAAATTTTATTCATACGAAAATTTTATTTTTTTTTAAAAAAATCGGACGTGCGACGGCCCGTCAGTTAATATCACGTGACTGTGGCGCAGTAACAATACTTACGAAGCAAGCTTTGCCAGTTCTATTTACATGGTTTTATTTGGGTTCGAAAATATAATATTATCGTACACTTCAAGTTTTTATTAGTATTAAAAAGAATTTTATATAAGCATTGATATCCCATGCAATATAACAGAATTCATATGGTAATAAAGCAGTTTATTTCCAATACTAAAAATATGTTACGCTACAATATTTATCTATTTACAAGTAAAGTAGCAGAAGTTCTATGCAATGATATTGAAGGCGACGATAACGCGTAATTTTCAAAATAGAAGGTCTTCTTATCTGTTGTTTAGGACAAGTGGAAATCAGTTAAGTGTGATAGATGTATACTGTAGTACGTTCTGAAAAGTGAAGGTATAAATAGTCAGAAATGTTACATAAAACAATAAAGTTTGCAGGTGGCATACGAAATAAGGAGCTTCGTTTATCCTCAGTTAAGCCAACGAGTCCGACAGAAGCTAAGAGACCGTAACATAATCATAACATAATCTCTCATCCAATGTCGATTAACCTACCCGTAGAGCAAATGAATTGCTCAACGACTAAGACACCGCACCCACGCCGACTTGGACGTGACTTACGCGAGAACTTATTCCCCGTGCCACCTAATCTACTATTTATATATTTATAATACCTGAGTTTTCGTTTTTCGATTTCAATCTCTATAGATAAAGCAGTTAACTTAGTTAACTTATTACAGTATATGAATTTATCATACAAGAAAAGTAATATTAAATATCAAATTCACTGATCGAATAAATTTACGAATTTGAACTTGTTTTTCTTCAATTTTAATTGCCCTCCAGAGCTTTATTAAATATTCGTCTTCGTCCAACGCTAATCTCAATATTTTCCGCTTATCTCCCTCTTCAATCTCTTCAGTTTTCTCAAGAATATCAAGAATGAATTCTATAATCTTTCCAAAACTCGTATCGTCAAGTTTCCTTTTTTGCGGTGAATGAGAGTGATCTTTATCGGCCTTGTTGATCCATCGTTGAACTATTTCGTTATCAATATTCTCTTTGTTGGAGGATACCTCTTTGCGGTCTCCACCTAACGTCAAATATAAAAAAGTTCAGTTTATGTATGTTCTTACACGGAGTCAAGTTATTCTCTTAAGAAAAACTTACCAAGGCAAAGTACAACATCACAAGCTAAAATAGAGACGTGCTGAAGATCATGATCGCTCCAGCGACCTTTTTCATCAACAACAATTCCGTGCGCCACTTTGTTACGCACATTTTTCTTAAAATTGCTAATAATTCAACGGGATTTGCTTTAAATCGACCGTGGAATAATGAATTTTTCAAAAAAAGGTTTACATTCTCTATGATAAAATTGATCATACACAATAAATCTGCGTCACCAAAGTCGGTACTCACAGGAGGTCGTTGTTTAGCACAGAAGGATTCCACAACATCGAGGGAATGTATCTTTCATTATCAACAAGAAATTTATAAAACGCTTTCTCAACAATATTAAGAAGTGGTTCAATGATACCTCCTTGTTCACTACTAGTAAAAGAGAATTCTTGCTTTACTGGCGGTGGAGAGGTTTCACGAGTATACTTCGTATCATTATTATTATTGTAATTGTTGATGTTGAATCTCCAACAACAGAAGTATGTATCCTAGTCTTTTTAAAAACCGCAACGGAGCTCGTTTAGTCTGTTTAGTCTGTTTAGAGGAACCCTCAAACCAACCCAATATTTTTGCATGAGCCGGGGACTTTTGACAGAAGTTTTTATCGCTATATAAAATATCACGTAATGAGTCGCGTAAAGAAGATCGAGAGGTATTTAACGGGCAGATCTTATGAAGTTCATTTAAAGTTGACTTTAAAGTATCTTTAACGTTCTCATCAATAACGCCGGAGCGTAGCCATGTAGAAAGTCGTTTGTTTTTAACCATAAAGAAGATAGTTTAAACGCGACGCGTAAAGATATTACACCTGTAGAGACGACTTATCAGTTATATATAGATTAAGGGGGTACCAAAATAGTAGATATGTAACACACGCAAAAATATCAATCTTGATGAGATTCTATACTTTTGCGTAACACACACTTGTATACTTGTAATACCTCAGTAAGACCTTCGTACTGTGCATTTCAGTGATCGTGAGTACATGACCGGTCTATGCTACAATTGTGAACTTGAGTTTATTACTTGAAGTATTGCAGATAAGACAATATTCCGTTTCATTTTTATACCATTTGCCATGTAATCCATAATTCCCATGTTTTCCATTGCAAATAGGACATGGTGAGCTCCATGGCTAAGATGATGCAAAATTATAATTATCAATCCCTCTAAAACTATTTCAGAATTTCAAGTATGGGAAATGCTCTAAGACGGATTTGATAATTAATTCTGAATTGGGTCTGGCTTCAAAAGTGATGGGCCCTTTTTTTTCACATTGCTTTGAAAAAGATAAATAGGATACTTTATTCTCTGGCTTCAAATTTATGAGAAGGCTAGCTTCTGATGCATATGCTTCTGATAATTACCATGGCTCATACCCAGTTTCTTTTTTATATTTTTTGTATAAGCTGGACCAAATCCTATCTGTCAAAACACTTGGTAAACCAGTTAATTTGGCATGCCAATCCAGATATTTGGGGTTAATACTTTATCAGACTTAGTCATGTTGACTTTTTTTTATGATTGCGAATCAATTTAAATTAGGTAATAGTTGACATGAATTAGTCCTGTAAAAAATATCACAATGAAGCATAAGCAAATATAGTATTGTAAAATAATGAGACTATACAGTTATCTCAAGTCATATTTAATAAAATAGGATCTGGTTTTATATTTACCTTCTATGCTTTCTTCATCACCATGATCTAACTTGCATAATGGGCATAATGTCTTGTCAGTAATTCCATAATAATCAAAATTTTCACTACTAAATTCTTTATATAAATTAGGATAATAATCCAATGTCTTGTTGAGAAAATAAGTGCAGTTATAAGTTAGCTTAGATTGGGATGCAGATAATACATTTGCCAATGTACTTACTCCCAAGGGATTTGCTTGTATTTCAGTCTTATTGGTTTTCAAAGTCACGTGTCCATTCCAATTTAAAACGGAGTCTTCATAATCTACATCATCTATATTAGTAGTTTTTTTGGGAAAATCATTTATAATGTCTTGGATCTGATTATCATATAAATTTGAGATGGCACTTATACTATAGCTAATTATTTGGATTCTATTTATTCCTATTCCATTAAACAATATATAAATTTTTTTAGCTCTGAAAGTTATTTTATGCAAGTTTACATCAGTAATGTCAGGAAGAAGAAGTTTAATTTTGCTGTACACCAATATTCTTGCTGATTTGTCATTAACACCATTCTTAAACTTAACATCTCTGACTTGATTCTTATATGCTTTATAGTAACAATACCAGCATAAAATCTTCTTACATCTAAACTTCATTGCTATTCTAAATAGATCAACTATATTCTGTACTGTAACTTTACTAGATTTCATTAGAATTGCTTCTAAAGAGAGTTCAGAAATCTAAATATCAAACGTCTTATTAATCTTATCATCACCAACTTCAGTAAAGGATAGTTCTTACCTCAAATTTTACTTCACTTTTTGATTATAAGGAATTTTTTGACACTTTGTCTCTGTGTTCTTAGAAGCCAAAACCTGTTTGTCTGTCATAAATAATTTTACTGGTGATGTCCCAGCAGATGATTTGTTATCAGAGGTAACTGACTGGCCTTATAGGCTAGTAGAATCAATTTTTAGACTACCTATTCTGAGAGAATTACAAGTTCAACACTAGTCATGGAAAGGTCCCCCTCATAGTGAGTCAAGTCTGAAGTAATGGAAAATAAGTCTTTGGTAATCATCTTATCTGCTCTCTCTAATTTTATCACTAATGTTACCTTAACTAAGAAAATATCCATCTCCTTTTCTTTTGATATCTTGGCATCATCATTATTTTGCTGATCTGTTACAGAATTGGATAAATCAACATCTAATACAGTTTTCTCTACAAATCTCTTTGATATTGCTTCTTTATGTAACTGATCATTCACTACCAAAGAATCCTATTTCACTATCATAAGTCTGGTCTCAAGCTTCGTATTTTTTTGCTCTAATTCCTTAACTCTAGTATCATATCTGATATTTTTCTTAATAATTTGCTTCAGCTTCACATTCTCAGTCTCAATCTCTACAAACTTCCTTCTAAGTTTAGAAATCTCAACTAAGAGTTTAGCATTTACCTTCCTTAATGAATCAATAGATTGTGTGTTTGATATGAATACCAAAATTGTGATAATTTGAATAATAAATTCCCATTATTTTATCATAAAATCTTTCAGACTTCTGATTTTTTTATATTTAATTTTGTATATTATTATTGACAATATTTAAGTATTTTTAATTAAATTTAATTTACCAATATTTCAAAAATTTAATTTGATTTTTTGTTATATTTTTTATTCTGAAGTAGATATTTATTACTAAATTTTCAAAAAAATAGAAAAGTATTTATGATTATAAAAGATATCAAAATGTAGCCTCAGACTACAAGTTTGTTTTACAATTTATACAATATAAATTGGATTTATTTTGAGCATGTAATGTGCATTTTTATTACTTGAATGATTTTTCAGTTTTTTTTGTAATATACTGTATAGTGGCAATTAGATTATATTATTAGATTATATAGTGATATTCAGATTATATAATAGTATTCAGATTATATAGTGATAATTAGATTATAGGTAGTATATAGATTATAGAGTAGTACTATAATCTAGTCTAAGTGGGATATCACCATATAATATAATATTATATGGTGGTATTCTACTTTATAGTATTTTTTCATGATTATATTAACTCTATTAATATAACCTTTACACTTGAAATTGTAGAAAATATTTTACTATGTATATTGTAATATTTGCTCAAAAAATTACTTTTAAAGTAATACCAAATTTTGTTTTACTTTTTTTTAAAAAAAAAATATCACGAAAATTTTCTAATAAATGTTACACAAAACAATTCCATCCAATAAAATTTGCTAGTTTATATTTGTCAATGACCTCACCATTACCATAAAAAAAATGGTAGTCAGACAGATTTTGCTGCATTATATGCATTTCACATGATCTTTGGATGATTATTTTTTGGTGTGACACTGTGATAATCATGACTGATCATGATTATATAAACTTTATTGATCATTTACACCAGTATCCATATACCTCTTTCTTTCTTCCATGAGTTTTTTTTTGAAAAAAACTTATTAATATGTCAATTCAACAACAAAATAAGATTTGTAAAGGATGTCATTGTACTCAAGAAAGCTGTGAATTTTTAAATGAAAAAGGAGTTATTTTGAAAAAATGTCACAAATGCCAAAATAATATTAAAAGATCACGTTCAATAAAAAATACAAAGGAAAAACTTAATGTGATAATTAGTTATTCAGATAACAGAAACTGTGTATAATTCTTTGACTTCTTTAAGTAATACTAATGAAGTTTATGAAGGAGAAAATATTAAATATTTCAACAATTCGGAATCCAGTTGTTGAAAATAATGATAATTATATTGCTGAAAGTGACGATGAACAGCATATTTATGAGANGGATTTGGATTATTTATGTGAAGTATTAAATAAGGTATTTTGATAATTTACTTGAAATTATGTTATTATTTATTAATATTTTGCTCATTATATTTCAAGACTAAGGAACTATTAAAGGAATTTCGTAATAAGCCAAAATGTCATCTATGGTTAAAAAATGTTCAGCCAAATTTCAAATCATTAGAAAAGATGAATGATGTAATACAATGTATTGGGAATAGTATTGTATTATATTTAGTAGTATTGTAATTGTAAATATAAAATTAAGAATTTTTAAACAAAAAACAAATAAAATATGTTAGCAATAATAAAAGTAGAATAAAGCAAAAATAATAGTTTATTGTAATAAATAATAAAAAAAGTCTGCTTAATGAATACATTGTGCTGCTTCAGTTTCGGCGTTTCGTGGTTGAACATAATTAACGCGGCAAAATCTGTCCGGCTACATTTTTTTTATGGTAATGCTGGGGGTCGTTTATATTTGTCACAGAAGTCACGTGAATTATTTGTCACGGATGGTCAGCCCGACCATCAAATCATGGTAGTGATTACCACTTAAGATGGCACACATTTCAGATATTAGATTGCTCTTTTTTTTTTTTTTTTTTTTTATAATTAGTGAAAATTTAGGTTTGGGGGTGTTGAATGTCCTAACTTGACCATATCCTCCCAAGTTAGATTTGGAACACTTGAGAGTTCTAAAATTTTTTGCTTTTCTCCCAAATCGAAATTCCAGTTTTGGATGTCTAAGTTTGGACTACAACCCAAAAATCATAAAACAAATGTCAATTTTGGAATTGGGTATTAGGTCATTTCATGTCTACATATTTGGTAGAAACTATTTGTAAACAATCCGGTTGAGTTATTTGCGTTGAACTTTGGATACTGAGAATTAGCTAAAACCAAAGATAATCAAGTAAAAGAATGCCACGGACATTTATATGTTCATATAAACCAGAGGTAATGGAAATATCAAGATACGGAAAAATAGGCCAACTAAAACAAGTATCAGCATTTGTTAAGCTATAGATGAAACTAAAAATCAACAGTATGAATCAGAAGTTAGACAAAATATTAGCTTTAATTCAAGTATAAAAATCAATTTTTTATCAGGTATATACTTTGCATGTATAAACAGGGTACAATGATGCACACATAGTTGCTATTCTAATACAGTAATTTCAAATAAAATAAATAAAATAAAGAAATAATTAGGAAAAGATAAAATTATTCTAAAAATACAATGAAAAAAAAAAATCTAATTTACAATTTGAGATATGTTTAATCTAAATATGTTGAAAAATTAAATGTTTTGAATGAAATTGTCCAATGAAAATAAATTAATCAGAATATTAAAATTCCTTTAAGGATCACCAGAAAGATATCAATAAATTATCTTCTTCTTCTATTAATTCCAACTCATGACGTATTTTATTGTCTCCTTTGTAAGATTTTTTTTCAAAAGAAAGTTAGTTGAAAGAATTAACTCTACATATTGTTCATTTTACCACAAATCTAGCTTACCAATAGATATCGCAATATCTTCAGTGATGAAGTCACAAAGCTTTCCCGATCATTATGATCATTATGGGAAAACTTTGCTCTAAAATAAAATTTTGAATAGCACAGTATCACTCCCAGTTTCATAAATTATAAATGTAATTTTGATTAAGTGAAATTAATCCGTGTCTCCTCCAAAGTCTTACTCAATATAAGTTTGTCTATAAAGGAATTTAAACCATTACTCGAATAATGAAGATATTGTCAAAGTTTCATTTCAATGATATGTAGTTATTAATTATTACCATCTTCACCGGGAATTCCAGAAATTGAAAATGAATAATTAGATTCATTGATGCCATCATAAAGATTGCGAGGTGTTGGTAAATCGGGAAAATCCAAAAAACGGCTTTTGTAAAAAGACTCCGGATGTGGTTTCTTGAAAGGTTCTAACTGAGAACCAAGATGTTCTAATAATCGTAATCTTTCTTTTTCAGCAGAAATAAATTGATCAGACACACTATGCTTCTGTGACATTCCCATGTGCCAGCCCCATGACATCAAGGTTTTTTCCAATTCTCTAATATCTGGACGTTGTTTAGGGTCTGCATTCCAACATTTTTCCATAAGTTCGACATAGCATTGGGGAGTTTCCATTATTATTGATGGACGAAGTCCATTACATATTTCTCGTGCGAGTTCTGCATTGTGTGGACGATCATAAAATGGCTTCTGTCCTGATGCGATTTCCCACATAATCATACTAAAACTATATACGTCAGAAGCTTCAGTATATTCTTCGCCACATAAAACTTCGGGGGCTACATAAACTAAAACTCCATATACTCCATTGCCATTTTGTTTATTTGCGGGTCGATATTGTCCCAAATCCGAGATATAAGTTAAGCTCTGTGATCCATTAAAATGTCTTAGTATATTGCCACTATGAAAGTTCCTATGAATTAAACCAGCATTATGAATTGTCATTAGTCCGTGTGCAATGTTGTAAACAATTCCCAATTTTTTCTCCCATGTAATATCCACGAAACTTTTCTTGAGATAATGTCTCAAATCTCCATCCACTAATTCGAACACTAATACATAATCTTTCGTAGATGGGTTTCTACTGAATCCATAACAACGAGGAATATACTTATTTTGTTTGCAGCGATGACATTTGAGCTAAAAAAAATATATATATATATATTTTAAAAAAATTTTTTCTTTTATTAAATTAACTTTATATAATTTAACATACCTCATTCCAAAATTCTGCATCCGCTTTATTGGTATGATATAGTCGTTTAAGAGCAACTTGTTTTTCACCTTCACGCACCCAATGACGTCTCGAATCATCCCAATATAATTTAGGTCCAAGATCCCAATTTGCCTTGTAAACGGTACCAAAACCACCTCGATCTATCTCCTTGATATCTTCAAATTTGTCATAAGGTATCCATTCTAAGAACATTAAAGGAGCTGTTGTATTTAATTGAGAATGTCTAATTAAATTATCAAGGTCATTGTTTCCGCTTGTCCAGTTATGAAAATCATCTCTAAATCGTTTTATTTCGCATGGTTGACACCATCCACGTTGTGTATATTGTTGTTTGCATGTTGGACAAAATTTATTAGATAGAGAATTTATTTCAAATGATTCCCGGGACGTATATTTACTGGAATAGCAACCCATTTAAATAAACAAGCTGGTAATTAAGAAAAAAAGTAAATAAGAATTGTTGTCAACTAATTTAATAGACAAATTTTATGAAACTTACTAAAAAAAATTATTATTTTATTAAAGAGCTAGCTCAACTGCTAGCGTTACAAAAGGACAAAACAAACAGATTAAAATGTAAAATTTTAATCAAGATTTTAATAAAATTGAAAACATGAAAGAAAAATAATTATTTTAATAAAAGAAAAAATTAGATTTTTCAATAGAATTAGGGAAGAAAGACTTTTCGAGATGGACAATTTAATATATAATGGTTCCGTAGCCTCTCACAGAGTATTTATAAGTCAATATTTCATGTGTTTCACAACATTATTCTTAGATACTTTCTAACCTTTTTTATTTGTGTTTTGTTATTTATGGAACTTTACATTAGTTTGTTGTCCAAGAATAAATTTTTATATGAATTAAAAATTTTTATTTGCGGTAAAGTTATAACTATTAACCTATTGTTGGACAAGGAAGCAGATTTTCTTTAACTTGAAATTTTTTTTCAATAAGGAAGTTGTCGGAGCAAACGGGATCCTTTTTCCCAAATTTAGTAGAATAAATAATTTAATTAAATGCGGGTTTGCCGACGAAACATAAATGAATAATTCAATTTAAGTAAAAAGTGGCAAAAAAAGTTTTCATATAAAATAAACCATGCGATTATTTACATCTCGCAGAAAAACTATGAGCCTGTGAGAAAGGGAAAAAAAATTTTTTACGCCTAAGGCGAAAAAAAACACTATATCGACCAATTAAAATTACTTATATATGCTTCAATGAAAATTATCACGAATGTCTACACATATTTTTAACCCAGTGAAACTTAAAAAATTATCAATTTATCAATTCCGGTTCCGCCCATTTATTTCATTCCATTCATTTCTTTGTATAAATTTGATATTCAATTGATAAGCTTATTTTGGGAACAGTGCAATTTATCCCTTACTTTACTTAAACGCAGGGAAATTACAAATTAACTGTTAAGGGATAATCATCAATCTTCCCTAGAAGATTTGCAACTACCCCCCCGTACCCAGTATCATCGTCACTTTTACCGCTTCCACGTGATCATAGTAAAATATTTGTCATACCGCGTCACACCCCTCCACTTTTCATTTTCACTTGTGTGAAATCATATTTGTCATGCTCTTATTTGTCACATGGTTAATTTCTTAATGCCATAATGCCGGCCAAAACTCACGTGGAGGCGTCATCAGATGACTAGAAATTTTACTTCACGTGACTTTATAATCTTGGCCAAAATTACCATTGGCCAAAATTAAAAATTTCGGTAAATCTATAATATTATACTGTATCTTTAAAAATTTATCACATAGTTATTTCTAACAATTAGACATTAAAATAGTATAATAGTGAAATAATTACACCAGAATTTAATTCAATTTTTTATATTAAACAATATTATACCAGTTTAATATTAAATTAGTATAATATATTATAATATTTTGGCATTCCTATATACCAACAATATAGATAGTTTATAGATTTTTCCTTCTCTTAAATATGATTGGTTCAAAATTTATCATTATTAGCCATATTATTTTTATGTAACATTTATTTAAATATTTTTTTAAAAATATTTTATATTTTATATATTTAAATATTAAAAAATAGAAATTATTTTGTATTTTTACTTTAAAATATTAAAAAATAAATAAAGATTTTAAATAAAAAATTATAATATAATAATAAGATCCTGAATATTTATAAAACAACTCATAATTTGATTTTACTATTAAAGTTTTAGCAAATTAAATTAAATTTAAAAAGTTTAAAATTATATTTGCAATTTTCTTATTATTTAAAAGTCTAATCTTAATAAACTTTTTTTTTAATTTGTAGCTTTAGGCTTTATAAAATAAAAAAAAATTCATTTATATTTAGTAAATAAATCATAAAAAACTGTTTTAGCAAAAAGTATTAACTTTAATATAAATCAACTATAAGTTATATATTAGATATTTAAAATCCTATAATAATATAAAAGTATTAATATACAAATAAAAGTTTACTTAAATTTTTATATCAAAATTAATATTAAAATTAATAATTATATTTATTATTAAATATTAAATATATATTAATACTGGTTCAATTCTTTTTCATAATTTTTGATTATTTTTTTGAAAAATAAAAATATAACTTCAAAGCTTTTCTAAATAGCAGAAAGCTTTAAAAATCTAAGTAAAAATGCTTTTATCTTTATTTCACATATGAATTTAGTAGCTTAAATTATTTATATTTTCTTTTATAAAATACACTTATAATTTTTTGTCTTTTCTTTAGATAATAACTATATATGAAACTGAAATTAGGATAATTTCTACTTTAAAATAATCAAAATAGTCAAAATAATAATAGCTGAAATTATATTATATCATATGATTTTTATAATAAATAAATAGTATTAAACTTAAAATCTTAAAATTTATCATTTTAGTATCCAATAATTGATCTTTATACTATTAGATTTATCTTTGATGAGAGGATTTAAATAATATATATTTTATATCTGTAATATTAATATTAATAAAGTTATTTATTACAGTTTAAAGTTTTATTCTATTTTATAATTATATGAAATCATATAATATAATATAATTTTAGTTTATTTTGACTTTAATTTTAACTTTTAGGCTTTCAAACCAAAATATTTTAACTTTTAAAATTTAATTTCAGTTTTATGTATAATAACAATTCAATTATTTTTGTACTAATATATTTAGTTATTTTAAGTTTTTAAGGTAATTATCTTTATTTTATTTATTAAATGAATGAAATCAGAAGAAGTTAAGACTAAGAAAATTTTGTAGAAAAGATTATAACTTTATTTATTCTGAATTATAATTTGTAATTTTATTTACAGTGAATTTTTTAAATAGGTATTTTTACAAAATTATGTACTTATATTCCTGATTTTTTAAAAGGATATACATATCATTTCAAGGATATTTAATTTATATTTAATATAGTAATAAAAGTAGAGAAATATTTAAAAAATAGATTTATAATTAACCAGTTTTATTTGATTGACTTTTCTTATTATTATATTTATAATTATTTGTTTCACAATAATGATCTCTTTTTAGTTCTTTAAGATGCATGATGTAACATGTTGTTTAGAAACATCAAAAAAAAAAATAAAAGAATATTAAAATATAATATTAAAATAAATAGTAAAGTTATAAACTAGATACTATAAAAGTATTTTTTTTTTTCTAATAAATATATTAAAAATAAGAACTTTTAAATAAGAATATTTGCAGTTTAATTTAAATAATTAGTCTTTATATAAGAAGTTATCTTAATTTTAGAGGATATATGAGATATACTATTAAAAATTAGCCTATTGTAAAGAGATTCTTGAATATTATCAAAGGTTTAAAATAGACATAAATATGCAAAATTAATACACATATATATAAAAAATTGCATATATTTATAAAATCTACAGTGGTATATATAATATGAATTATTATGCAGATTATTTAATAATAAAATATAGTATAGTTATTTAATAGTAAAAAATAATAAGTCTACAAGTTATCAGATAAAATTTAGAGCATGTATAGTAAGAATATTTTGCAATACGTTAGGCTTTATAGGGGTAGCAAAAATGATAATAGTTTTATTAATTGTAATAATAATAATAGAAATGATTTAGTTTGTAATTGTAATAATATAGATAATAGTTTAGATAATAGTTTAGTATATAGTGATAATGGTATTACTATAAAGCATAAGGGCCAGTTTGCATTAAGGGAAAGTTGCTTTACTTTTTACCTTTATAAATCTATCTTTTTACATAACAAGTTATATTTTTTTTTAATTTAAAGGGTGTATATATGATTTATAAAATGTATTTGTTATATTTGATACTAATACAATAAATACGTTTAACCTGTTTTGTTTAAAAAAAAAAAAATAGTAAAAAAAAATAATATATTTTATTTTATTGTAAAATATAATATAATTTTTTTTTTTGAAGACAAAATAGATATAAATTTTTTATTAATGCAAGATAGTATACATTAATGACAAGCAATAAAAAATAAAAATTCATAATTCATCTTCTATTAAAAAAAATGTCACTTGTTATACTTATATAATATGAGTCTTCAAAGTAAGGACTAAAAGCAAGACCTCTTTAGATATAAATTATACTTTAAATTTCTTTCATATCCTAGTGTTAGTATCAAATGATAATTCTTTCAACTAGTTCACCTGAATATCCCTTCAAAACTTCTGAATCTTTTAACTAGCATAAAATATTGATGAATTTATAAAAGCTGCTAATATTAACTTTTAGGAAAAAAGAACTATCTAAAAAGAACTAAAACTAAAAAAATATAAAATATACTAAATACCTCTATTCTTCTACTCTACCAGACCAGTTTCTAATGATACTATAGATATTCTAGCTAAATTAAAACAACTTCTTATACTATCTGATAATAGGAGACAATTCTTTCCTATAATTTTCTAACCAATTTTTTGAAAAAATAAAATACAACTTTGAAACTTTTCTGAATAGTAGAAAGCTTTGAAGGTTTAAGTAAAGATACTTTTGTCTTTATTTCATATATAATTTTATTGTTTAAGTTATTTACTTTAATTTTTTATAAAATATATTTATAACTTTTTATTTTCTCTTTCTATTAATTCAGTAGGAGACATACTTTCAGCTTTGCTTTGTTTTTTAAACTAATATAAATTAGATGGGTAGAGTCAGAAAAAGAAAAAGTGAAAAAAGTTTTGTAAAGGAGATAATGACTTTACTTTCTATGAGTTTTTATGGATATAAAAAGTTAGAAGAAGGATTATTGAAGGAAATTTTTTTTTAAAGAAGTTCAAATTTAGTAGTTTTTTCCTTTTGTATAATTTTTAATTTCATTTGCAATCATTTCTTTTTTATAGACTGTATATTACTATCATAATTTTTTTTTTGAATTTAATTTCTCATACATAATATCAATCTACATATTGGAGATGAAGAGAGATATCTCATATCTGAAAAAAATTTTTCAGTCAATCACTAAAATATGATTGGTTTACTTATTGTTTTCTTATATAGTTATTTGTTTTACAGTTTAGTAATTCTTATTTTAGTGATGTTATATATTGTTAAGAAAAAATAAAAAAAAAATAAAAGTAGATATGGATTTTACAGGGGGTGTATAGATATTAAATTTGAGGTTGGTGTTATTGAAAGTTTTTTTCTTTTATAATAATTATATTAAGAATAAGGATTCTTAGATAGGAACTGAATTTGGATGCTAAAGTGTATTCTCTAATATAAGTATTCATCTCAAATCTGAGAAAGCCTGCTGGTACTGTTAGAAATTGGCCTGTTATGGAAGGAAATACTACAGAGGTATGTTTATGGCAAGAGTTCTTGAAAGATAAGACAGTATAAGTAGTTGCTTCAATTTGGCTAAAGCATTTATTTTGCCATCAGAAACTGACTTTTATAGAGTAGAGAAAGAATCAGAACATATTTTATTTAAAGAGGTTCAGTAATATAACTTCACTTTGAGGACCTATACAACAAGTGGTGATTTTCCATATATTAAGATGAAGGTTAAATTACAGATGCAATTGTATTAAGAAGTTTAATTCTCTTTATGAATAAAGTTCATTGGTATTCATTTTGTTTACAAAAAAAATAAATTATTATCTTATATATTTTATTATTATAGATTGGATTATCCTTTATTAATTTAGTAAAAACAAATATAAAGTTATTTAAAAGCATACATTTAATATTAGCAAAATACCATTTAGTTTTGATTAAACCATATCTAATTTTACCAAGAATGATGTTTTAATTGCTTGATTTTTATTGATAAATTGTTAAACTAATACTCAAATATATATATAACTTTGAATAACTAATTTTTATTATTTCTTTTTCTTTTTTTGTCCTTATTTTCAGTTTCTTCTGATTGAATATAATCAGTAGAAGTATCATTAGCCCAATATTTTGGAATTTTGATTACCTCACTGTAATAATTACCTACTAAATCTCCATAATATACCACATATGATTTAATTTTATCCCAAACAATTACTTGTTGGAATTCACATACTTTATCGGGATCACATAATATTTTCATCTTTTTAAAAAAATAAAACAATCAATATAAAAAATATTAAATTAAGACTTGATTAATTACATGATCTTACCTGATTGAAATTTATAGATCTGGGAACATAATATGCAATGTTTTTTGTGATCTTGTTTGATTCTCGGAACAATCTTTCCCTAAAAAAAATTAAATTTAAATATTTAATTAATAAAATTTATAATGAAAAATACAACATTTTATTTACCCATCTAATGGTATCATTGTTTTAATATCATAAACCTTTGACTTAAGATAAGATGGTCCTCCCCAAGGTGGACTCAGAAACACCACATCAGCCTATTAAAAGAGATAATAAGAGATTAACATAACATAAAAATAACAATAGAATAGATAAGAACCTTTAGTTGAGGTACTAAATCATAAAAATCTCCCAAAATGAATTCTATCTTATCTTCCACTCCATATATACTGGCATTATTTTTGGCACAGTATAATTTTGTTTCATCAATATCAATTGCAATCACTACACAAAGAAAACTCGGATTAAAATTGATACAAAGAAAAAATTTATCTATTAAACTTAGCCTACCTTTTTTACATGTCTTTGCAAATTGGATTGCATTTCCACCTACGCCGCACATAGCATCAATTATTGTATCACAAGCACATCGTTTGGCAAGGTATTCTGCTAAATATTCCGGTGTAACTGAATACCATCCCTCTACATTATAAAATGTGTGATTAATTTGTACAACGATTCATGTATAAAATTGAATATTGGGAATTTTTTCATACCTTCATCCATCATAATACCTTCATCATATAATGAAAACAATAAATAACGTTGATGCCAATATCTATAAAGGAATAATATAAAGAAAAGAATGATAAAACTTCACTTTATAAGAAAAGAAGAATAAATAATTTATACTTTTCCAATCCACGTGGAAGGTGTTTTGAACTTGTGGGCCTGAACAATAGTTTAGATAAATTATCTTTCTTTTCAGAAATCCCGAAATATTCATTTTTGGAATTCTTAATATAGCCATTTTGTATAGAACTTTCAATTTGAACGTGATCTTTGGAATTCTCAACAAAGCCGGTTTGGATCTCGATTTCCCTATTTATTTCAGAATTCTCAATATTTCCAATTTGAATGTCTATTTTCTCATTTTCTTTGAAGGTCCCAACCATTTCATTCTTTCCATTTGAATTCTCAATTTGTCCATCTCCTTTGAAATTATTTATTTGTTCTTTCCCTATGGATTCCTCTACATTTTCATCATTCTCTTTATCTTGAATTAATTCTATACGAATAAGATTGTTATCCGAAATTGAAAAAGTAATTATAGGACGACCACTCATATGTTTATCTACATCTATCTCATCAGCATGCTCATTTTCCTTGATTCGAGCCAATTGAATTAAATCTTTCTCTGTAATCATGTATGTTTTAGAATGGCTTTTCTTGTCTTCATTTGTATATAATGTAGATGATATAGCCGTAGCATCGACCCTCTCAGAAACTATTTGCGTATCAAAAAGTAAATTCAAGTGAAGATTTTCTTGATTATTTATTTCTGATTTGTGTGTGTTATTCATTATTTCTTTTGAATCTGTCATTAATTCCAAATGCGTTTCTGTGTATACTTGTGAAGTTGGAGCCACTTCCTCTTCTTGTGAGTCCAGTCTTATTTTTTTTGTGACTGGCTCTTCAATGTCCAAACTTTCTTGAACGTTTTGAGCATTTTGAGCATTGCTAGCTTTTTTCTTCCTTCTTCGTCTCCTATTCTTTTTTCGTTTTGTTTCTTGCTCTGTCATCTTAATCAACGCTGTGTCGTTTTAATTAATATCAAAATTAAAAATTATAGATTTCGTGTCATCTATAATCATTGATTACCAAATGTCAACAGCCAATGAAAATTTTGCGTAAGATTGTATTAAGTTTTATTCGATATGTGAAACTATATCTGTATATATTACTTAATTTACATAAAGAATTACAATTCATTTTTCATTTACAATAACAATATTTATTTATAATGATTTATTTATAGAAGAAAATAAGGGAAAAAAGAAGGGAAAAAAAAAAGAGAAAAATATACCAGCATATCGCCGGTTTATACAAATCTAGATTAGTACTGTAAGATGATAAATATTGTTGACTCTTGTAGAGTTCAATAAATGTTGCGCAAATCCATTGCACAATCTTCATCATGGTCTAATACACTGAATCCATTGTTTGTTTCAAATTCTTCCCATCCATCCGCCCATCCTTGTGGGTTTGGCCAATCTGTTGCCCATCGAGGGACATT
Organism: Glomus cerebriforme; assembly: GCA_003550305.1. Classification (NCBI taxonomy): domain Eukaryota; kingdom Fungi; phylum Glomeromycota; class Glomeromycetes; order Glomerales; family Glomeraceae; genus Glomus; species Glomus cerebriforme. The sequence goes on along the minus strand of QKYT01000149.1, from coordinate 114,053 downwards.
GTCATCATCATCCTCATTTGCAACTACTTCCATTCGATTAAAATGATCAGTAATATAGGCAATTTCTTCGTCATCGTCATCATCATCCCAACCATCCTCTCCATCGTCCCAATCAGTTATATTAAAGTGAAATCCATCAATAATTTCAGAGATAGTAGATAAATCTAAATCTCCGTCGGCAGAAAAATATCTAATATATGATCTTGTCTTTTTCTTGCGAGGAGGACCTAAAATACATCTTGATCCGTCAGGATTAGCATGCTGATAAAAGCAGGCATCAGCAAAAGGACATTTTCTAGACTTTTCAAAATATTTACAAGGAATTTGAGAAATTTTTTCCTTGTATGTTGAAATGATTTGTTCTTTTTGAGGTCCAGATTTCGCAAAACGACTAGATGGAACAAAATATGGTGAATTCTTTCGGCATACGGGACATGTCTTGGTGGTATCAACATCTTGAAAAGGGCTTGAAACGTTGCTCGTTTTACGCCATACTTGTATACAATCGCGACAAAATATATGATCGCAATGTACAAGTAATCCAAACACTTTAGGAGTATCATAACAAATAGCACACGTATATTCCTCTTCGACCTCTTTTGCTTTTTGTTTGTCTTTTTGATTTTTCAAGTCATTTTTTTGACTATCGGCGGTATTAATTTCGTTAATTTCATTAGGTTTTTCATGTTTATACCAACATGAATCTCCAAACATACAACGATCTTCCAAGAAATATTTGCAAACCGTTAAATTTTCAGGCGGAACTCTATCAGTTGTACCATTGTTACTACTGTTTGATCTATGATAGTTCGAATTAGAATCATGCTTGTGTAACATTGAAGAAGAGCTTCCTCCCATATTATTATGGTTGGTTTGTTCATCATCGCTGTTTCTACTGTGAGAACTATTGCCTTCTCGTGTATGCAAATATTTGCAATTTGCCCCATAATTACAACGTCCGTTAGCAAAATACTTGCAAATCGGGCGTGAGGAGCTCGCGTTCACCCTGTAAGACGACATGATTCAATAAATTCAATTGAAATAAGAGCAGGTTTTTAACAAAGAGGAATACGTTGCTTTTTAATGAGGAGACTCAAAATTCGTTATGCGTCCGGCTTACAAAAAATAAGAATGTGGCTTTCCAAGCAAAGAAGGTTGCCTACGTAAATTCTAAATCACAATGTTATTGTCGTTAATTTAAATTTACAGGGAAATTTTCCGAAATTTTCGCTATAGTTGGTAAGATTAATTTTAATTTGTTCCACAACATTTACTAAATAGTCAGATGACGCAGGAGAAGATTAATTATTTGAATGCTATTTAAAAAGCTCCTGAATCATCGGCACATTGAAAAATATGACTTTAAACATGTTACCGATTTTTAGTTCAACTAACTCATTACCAATTTCGGGGACACCAAGACTTACACCAAAAAAATTTTTATCATGGCTAGTAACAACAAGACTAGTCAGAATAATTGTGATAACATATATCGTTTTCTCTGCAATTTTCTCCTTCACACATATATTTAAGAGATTGTACTTTGGAAGATCTAAAATTTTACATCCTATATTAAGAACATATGGTAAGTTTTAATTGATGATGATTTGATCCAATTAATGGATTAAAACAATTTCCTTTCTCTAAATTAATAGATACAAATCAAATGTCTCCATTATCCGAAATGAGTAATTCATATCGATTTTCTAAAATGCACTCGAAAACTTCAAAGTTATTTACCGATAGTTTATACCCTTATTATTATCGTGCTGAGCATACACCTGAATTAAACGACATAACTGTCACTACTTTTGTATCTCCACAAGGTTTTGATGATTTAATACGACTAGCCGAAGCTTGGCAGGGTAATCAATTTCTTCAAATGCAGATTCGATCATCTATTGTTTTAAATCAATCAAGAAATGATATGCTTATTATTATATACTTTGCAGGTCCTGTATCAGCAGTTCTTCACGTGCCAACGGAAACACTCGATGATACAGATCCGAGAATTGTAAATACTCTTGCAACGTATAATGATTTATATAAAAGAAATGAAGTTCTTAAAAAACATGTTGATATTCATCTTTTAGCAGGTCCAATATCCATTAATAATGTTACAATATTACCTAGACCCACTAATTTACATTTCAATATTGCAAGATTTTTCGCTCGTTCGGATTTTGTATTATTTTTAGATCAAGATACATGGCCAACACAACGCGCACGAAAAATACTTGGAAAGTATAAAGAAGTTCTTTTACAAACCGATATTCTTGTTCTGCCTACATTTACTTTTACTGAACTTGCCACAAGTCATGATATTCCACGTTCAATCGATGAATTAACAAAATTAATCAAACGTAAACATATGGGATTAAAAGATAGTGGTTGGTCACTTAATAAAGGTCCAACAAGTTATGAAAATTGGTTAAAAAAAAAAGTATATAATGTATCCGATTATGAAATGCATTATCAGCCAAATTTTGTTGTAAAGCGAGGAAGAGATATTCCATGGTAAATTTAGAATGAAACGTTTTTTCTACAATTTTATTAAATAATAATGATAACATCTTTTCTCTTTAGGTGTACCGAAAGATTTGATAATTTCGAGAACAGTAAAGCAGCATGCTTGTTTCAAATGTATATTAGTGGATCGGAATTATGGGTAATCCCTGAAGCGTTTTTAATAGAATATCATTATAATCGACATTCATATCTCCTTAAACCTGTAGAATCTAAATGGGAGGTTCGTATTAAATTCACGATTATTTTTTATTATACGTTTCTGTTAACAATAATTCATTATTCTCTTTTATAGAAAACCATTAAAGATCGAATGTACACTAAATTCTTTCGAGAAGCATGTATTCATCATGCAAGAATATTAGATTCAATGGGCGAATGGAATACACTAAAAGCAAATCACGTTAAACAACAATGTGCTAGAATAATAACGAATTGGGGTCTAGGTATAATTGATGGTTTAACTTTAGATAGTGTTACAGCTGTTTAATATTTGGTACAAAATTTATATAGTTAGAAAATTAATTATTTATATAACAATTAATAAAATTAATAATTTTAATAAAATAATATTAATTAAATTAACTAATAAGAATTAAAAATAATTAATTTCTTGAGTGCATAAACTTTTCTGTAACTGATGAGTAAAGTGTTTAGTTTAGATAGTGAAATTTGATCCTTTTGATTCGATATCTTGCGAAGCGTACATTCTGGGCACATCTGATAATTGGATTTCTGAATTTTCTCTATTTCTACAGAACTCAATTATCAATTCGACATGTTTAGCATGTGGGAAAAGATCCACTCCAACAGCTTTAACAGGTTTAAATGGTATTCCAGGAAAATTATTATTCGTAGGACGACAAATATCTATAAAATTCTGAATAGCAGCATTATGATCGCATGAAATATAAATAAAGTGCTCAATTGCACGACATTTACGAAGTGCTTTAATGACATTCTTGTGAACTCCCGCACGTGGTGGATCTACAATTGCTACAGCAGTTCCAGAAGTCTCATTATTAAATTTACTTAAAGCAAATAAATTCTTTTCAACTGGTCCAAGAATATATTCGACATTGTCTATTCCATTCAAAGAGGCATTTATTTTAGCATCCTCTATAGCCTCTTCACAAAGCTCTATTCCAATGACTCCCTTAATTATAGTTCCGAGATTTTTTGATAAAGCAATCCCAATAGTTCCTGTTCCACAGCACATATCTATCAATGTTGGCGACTCTGAAAAATCTTTTGATTCATATATTTCTTTTATAATATTTCCACATTTTTGATACAACAATTCTGCTGCTGCAGTATTTGTTTGGAAAAATGCCCTGGGAGAAATTCGGAATCTACAATTCATCATTTCTTCATGGATAAATGGAGTGCCAAATAAGCATTCAAATGGATCTTCTGACATACCATTGCTTACACCGTCATACATTTGAACTATCAAAGAGATTAGATTAAAATTTTCTTTTTTAGCGAAAGTTTTTAAGAATTCAAGAAGAGTAGCCTTTTCCAGATCAATTTGTTCTTTACTTAAACCTTGAGGATGTATTTGTATTATAATCATCACGTCGCCGCATTGCTGTGATCTAACAGTTATTTGACGCCAATTGCCCTGTTTTGTCCTACGATCATACACGTCATATAAAGATTGTCGTATATAACTCTGAATGGCTTTCGCGATCTTTTTTGCTACATCACTAACGTGGATTGAATTATCTGGCTCAAGAACAGTATTAAGTCCATCTTTATAGGCTCCTAATAAAAATCCAACTGTTTTTTCTCCTTTGAGATTTAATCCTGCCGTAAATTCACATTTATTTCTATACCCTTTCAAAACTGGCGAATGTATCATTGGATTAAGATCTAAAGGGAGCTTGAAATCGAACTCTTTTAGCAGCCATGAAGAATGATGATACTGATTCTTATATAATTCTTTCATCTTATCGCGAAATGTCTCAAGAGATTTTATAATCCCACTTTGTTTAAGTTCCAATTGAGCTTGATATTCATAAATATGTAATGGCGTTACTTGATCTGCTAGCATTTCTTCTGGTGATTTTTGTATACCAGATTGTTCAATATTTTGCTGCTTTTCATTATTCCGTTTATCAAACAATGCTTGCCTATCTTTTTCTGTAACATTATCTATTCGTACCAATAATTCTTTATTTTTGAGTTTTACCCCTTTTAATTTGTCCATAACATATAATTGTTGTTCTTCCGTTTTTAAAGTAGCAAAACAATAATCCCATTTTGGAGATTTTTGTATTTTAACTTGCTCACATCCGTTCTTAGCTAATAAATCTTTCATCATCTTAACTGATGCAAATCTTGGTATATTTTTAATTCGTAATCTATACTGAATTCCTCCTTCAGGTTCTGTTGTTTCCGAAGTTCCCATTTTTACTTCACTTGCAACACTATCTAATGATTTTATTGATACGATCGTAGTATCTTCTATAATATCCGTATTTTCCATAATTTTTGTAGATAAAAATCGATTTAAGATAGTATAAGAAAAGCTTCTTTTCTGACCATGAAATATTATTAATGGATTAATCGTGTAAGAACCGAATGTTGGTTTAACCAGCAAGATTCGGTTTACGATGCGAATATTGTGAAAGTATTTCAGTATATCCAAAATTCCTTGATGAAAGAAAATGAGATGTCGAAGATCATCAATATTTGATTGATCTACATTCTGGCCCTTATTGATTATTATGGATACACAGCACACCGTTTGGAATAATGGGTATGCCGGAAAGCAAAAAGATAGTTAAATTTTTATTTTAATAAGAGAAATTTTAAGTTTATTCGATTTATATATGACTATTTCCTATTTAAACATTGCATGCAATAAAATAAAAAACATTAAAATAGTCATCTTTGAATTACGTCTCAAACTAACCAAATAAACAAATAATTATTACTGGCAAAAATATTGTTTTTTTTTTTAATTTTATATTATTTCTTCATGATAACAATTTATTTGCGGCTACCCCGGCCACGACCTCCACCGCGTGTATTACGTCCGCCACGACCTCCGCCACGCCCTCCTCGACCTCCTCGACTTCCTCCCCGACCTCCTCCCCGACCTCCCCGACCTCCTCGACCTACCAAAGAAGTTTGGATAATGAGGCGATCCTTTGCAAGATCCTCATCGTCATCAGCGATTACGTCATCGTCATCAGGAACTACCTCTTCTTCAATAAAATCATCTACATCAGCAGTTATAACAGGCCTGCTACTTTTAGTAGTAACCACGTTCGATATGTTTAAGAAAGGAAGAGGATGTGAAGTGGAATTATACCTATATAAAAAAATGAATTTCAATTATTACATAAGATAAATATAAAAGTTTATAAGATTTTTTGTATATACTTACTTCTTTGTAAACGTAGACTTTAAACTGCTAACAATTTCAGTGGGTTTATAGCGTGTTTGTTCGTCTTTAAATTCCATGATGGCATCAAATTGTTCTTTGGTTATCATATATTGATCCATAATTTTAATGGTATCATTCACACCTTCCGTTTTTTTGTCAACCAAAGGCCTGATAAGAGCTTTTCGAAGAGTAGGAATATAACTTTCACGAACTTCGCTTCTATCAGCAGAAATTTTAGTTCGCATGTGACTTTGAATTTCTTTCAATTGTCGATGAATCTTTATTGCTTTAGAATTTTGTCCTAACCAGCTTGGAAATTTATATTGGCCAAATTGCCCTCCTTTACTGTAGCCATGGACGTAATATGCAGGCGCAATAGTAGAAAGGAATCCATGGATTGGCATAAGATTCCATTCTTGTTGAGGTCCACGAATTCTTTTATCAACCATATCTCCGTAAGACATTGCGTCAGCAGCTTTTGCAAAAGCTTCCAGAGATGCGAGTTTTTCTAAAGTATCTAGACTGATATCTCCATTATCATACTCTTTAACGAACTTAGGAATGGTGAGGGGTTTCATTTTTATATAATTCTCAAAGATCATTAAAGGAGCTAGATCGTGCTCTTGGAAGTAAAGTTTCATTTTATCATTAAAAGTATTCTTACGAGATTTCCAGATGTCATTACTCAAAAGATCTTTAGCAATTTCAAAGACATTTTTCTTAAGATGTTTCTCATTAGTTTTGTTTAAAGCCTTTATTTCATCATAATTAATACTCTCATGGTTAATCTTCCACGTAGATAACAAGTTCAAAATTTGACGAATATCAGAATTGGCACCTCTAATTAGTTCGTCTACATCCGTTGGTTGAATTTGTAGATTCTCTCTTGTTGCAATTGTCATAATTCTTGATCTGACATGTTCAACTCGAGGTTTGCTGAACTTCACCTCTTGACAATAGGGCCTTAACGACTTTAGTTTTTGAGCATTTATATCATTGCAGATACAAATGATAGGTATTCTTGTTTTCTTGATTAATTGAATAAGTTCAGCGATACCACCTTTATCGCCAGCGGACATACCATCGATTTCATCCATTAGGATAAATGTTTTCTTTTTCTGTACCTTATCTGCAACCCCTTTATTTGAAGCTTTATCGCTTTCTGGTTGAAAGAAACCAGTAATCGATGTGTTTTTTGTCGCTACTTTGATAACGGTTTCCAATTTTTTTTTGCTTCGAGTATCGCTAGCATTAAGCTCAACCACTTTGTACCCTACAAGATCTGCGATAAGATGAACAGCAGATGTCTTGCCAATTCCCGGAGAACCAGCAATTAACAATGCAGCCATCCATTCTTTGTTCTTAAACTTGAAACCTTTCCTATCCCACTCGCTAAGCCATTTTTCCATATCTTTTACTTGATTCTGATTACCACAAAAGTCTCTGAGAGATTTTGGTCGATATTTTTCTGTCCACAATTGTGAGACGTTTGTCGGTGAAGTAACGGAATTAATCGCATCAGAAATCTTCGTAATAGGAGCTTTGGGTTTAGGAGCTTTGGATTTTTGAGATTCACTTATAACGACATCAGATTTCTTGGGAGAAGTTCTAATCAACTCTAGAAGTTGATCTTCATTTAAAGTAGGAATTTTATGTTGTTTAACTTTTTCCATTTTCCTTGGTCCTGGATCTTGTCCGACCACAACATATGAAGTTTTAGAACTGGGCTGTAGAGTAACACGGCCCCCGTGACGTTTGACGAGATCTTGAGCTTCTTCACGATCCATAGATAAATCGCCAGTAAAAACAAAGGTTTTACCAACCAAGCACATTCCTTCACTTTGAGATATTTCTTTTGATTCTTTTGATTCTGGAGTGGTTGGACTAATTTTATTCAAATAAGATTGATCTACTTTGATATCAGGAGATTCATTTTCTTCAACTTTAATAGGAGTAATGATCGTATCACTATCATCATCCACATTCTGTTTTTTCGACCGGGGTGTTTTAATAAAACGATTCTTAGAAGATTTATACTCCACTTCTTTTTGTTCACGCTTAGTTTTCTTGGGGGGTGAAGATGATTGTGATTCTTCTTCTGGTAAAAAATCGTCGTCATCATCAATTTTTGACTTTGGTCGTTTTTTGGTTGTTGCTTTTGGTGTTAATTCTGTAGCTTTTCTTGTTGAACGCTTAGGAGTAGTAAATATTTCGGAGTTTTCTGAGGTGCTTTGAGGAGGAGGTATTTCATCGTCGATTTCCATCGTCATGAAATCATCATCTTTCTTTACATTATATTTTGATGTAACAGAGCGCTTCCGTTCACTTTTAGTTGTTAATATTGGTTCTTCATCAACCTTGTTGTTTTTTCGATTAAGTCGAGTTGATTGACGTGTTGGTGTTGAAGTACTAGATTTTGCAGCAGAGGCTGTTTGTGAAGTAGAAGCTTTGGAAGCCTTGTGATCACCAAGTTCGTCGTCCGAATCTTGGATCCGACGTTTGGTCTTTGTAGTAGTCTTTTTTCCTGATTTTTTATTTGCGTTTGGTGCAGAGAAATAGTTACGAATATCCATTATAACAGGTGTAGAAACTACAGACTAAAGTGATTTTTTATAAAGAAATGGTTATGGGAATTTTTTTTTTCTTCTCGTGAGAAATCTAATTTCGTGTTTTACTGATAATGATAATCAGTTTGTTTTGATCGGCTTCTATACAAGGAGACGACTTATTTCTTGTCACCAGAAAAGGAAACCTTTCAGTTAACTCCCACTATATGACATTTAATTGAATCAGATGACTGTATGTCTCGCCACGTTGTCACGTTTCCAGTGCAAGTGCGTAACCAATATTATGACACATACGTATTGTATTGGTGTCCAATAAGTGTATAATTGTATAATCTGAAATATTAGATAATAAATTTATAAGATTATTTATTTGTATTTTAGAAAGACTAAGACTTAATATAGATAAACCTATATCCTAAATCCTAATACAAGTTTTTTGCTTAGCTTATAAGACTTAAATAATAAAAAGCTTATAAGGTTTTTTATTATCAGTTATACCCTTTACTTATAATTATCAATTAGCTATTATATTTTTTTTTACATTTCTATTTTTCTTCTATACTATTACTTAAGAAACAAAAGGTAATACTATATTTTTTTAAAAATGATTTGATATCAGTTACCAAAAAATAAGACATTACAATAATATTAAAAAATGCTGATTTAATATCACAAATGCATTATAATGATATTAAAATATTTGGTTTTTTTAAAATCAACTAGCATTCACCTGTTGATTATGTCAACAGTTTAATATTTATAGCTTAAAAATATATATATAAAATAAAAATTTAATTATATATATAATAATAAATTTAAATTTACAGTATATAATTTCTATTATTTAAAAACACTAAAATTTACTAATTAATTTTGTATTACTTGAGTAATTTGGTTTAAAAAAAAAAATTCCTAAAAAAATGTACAAAGTAAAGTAATTAAAATAATGTAATGCATTTAGAGATCAAAAAAAAATTTTTTAAATAAAAATTGGTCTCAGAATATCAAGTTTTTCAACTAAAAAATGCAATAAGAGGGTTGAGTCTATCTACCTCATTAGAGTGGCCCTCAGGTCATCAGTCATAAGGCATTACCACTACCTTCCGGTACCACAAGATCCCAACCTATTACATAGGAGCACAGCACTTTCACTATGTGCATACCCTGCCTCCATGGTATGGCCTACCATATAGAGGTCTTAAATTATACATTTCATCAGTGACCTAAAAAAATTCCCAAAATTAAAAATTTTTTTGGGTTGATGAATTAGTTTTCTTTTCCTTTCAAGTAGGTTTCTTTTCCTCTTCTTTTTTCTAAAATAATAAGAAAATAATAANAAAAAAAATAAAATAAATATAATTATAAACAAAAAAAAAATCAAAATCAATTCATTAATATATATTGGGTTTCAGGTTCAGTTCCACAGGTGGGTCTTTCCTTTTTTTTCCATTTCATTTTCCATTTCGTTCTAACTTCTTTTATCTTAGATCTTGTCAGCATCTCTTCGTTCGGTGGCCTTAGATCTCTTGGTCTCATTTATCTTTTATCTTAGATCTCATCGATGTCACTTTCGTTCAGTGATCTTACTCATTTACTGTATCTTTTATCTTAGATTTCATCAGTGGCACTTCGGTTCAGTGATCTTAGATCTCTCAGTTTTATTTATCATTTATTTTAAATTTCATCAATGTCACTTTCGTTCAGTGATCTCTTTCATTTACTGTATCTTTTATCTTAGATTTCGTCAGTGGCACTTCAGTTCAGTGGCCTTGGATCTCTCAGTCTCATTTATCTTTTATCTTAAATTTCATCGGTGGCACTTCAGTTCAGTGGTCTTAGATCTCTCAGTCTCTTTCATATTTAGATCTTGTCAGCGTCTTTATGTTCAGTTTTACAGGTGAGTCATTCTTCAGGTCTTCTTTCCTTTTTTTTGTTTTTTTCTTTGTTAATTTCTTTTAACTTCTTTTTTTTTCTTCTTTTTCTTTTTGTTTTTCTTTTTGTTCTTCCTTTTTGTTTTTCTTTTTGTTTTTTTCTTCATTAATTTCTTCTAATTTTTTTTTCCTTCTTTTTCTGTTTTGTTCTTTTGTTCTTCCTTTTGTTCTTCTTTTTGTTTTTTTCTTCGTTAATTTCTTCTAATTTTTTTTTACTTTCTCTTTTTTTTTTCTTCGTTAATTTCTTCTAACTTTTTTTTTTCCTTTCTCTCTTTTTTTTTCTTCTTCTTCTGTTTT
>QKYT01000149.1:92402-103041 GCA_003550305.1 Glomus cerebriforme | reverse complement strand
ACGCGTAATTTGTCATTTTGACGCGTCATTATATTATGCAATTGTAACTAATATAACTATTACATATGTTACATGTGTTACACACTGCAGTCACACAATTGTAAATACATAGTTATTTATGTGGGTAGTTTAAACGTAACGTCCATATGACTGCAGTGTTTTTAAATAATAAAGAAGATAATGATATAATTTATTTAATATTAATTTCAAAAAAAGAAAAAAGAATAAATATAAAAATATTATATAATAAAACAATGATATTAAAAACTATCTAACTCATTATACCAATTTGCCAAAATCCTCTAGTTTTATTGTAACAATAATAAGAAAAATATATTATAACTATCACAAGACCTATATTATAGAATGAGAGGATGAAATAATAGTGATAAGTCTAATAGGTAAAGACTATTTATTATAAATTAACTAATAGTGATAAAATCATTAATTCAATTATTATCGTTATAATTATGTATTATCTACAAAATAATAATTTTACCAGTAAGTAATCCTTATTAGATACCCATTTAGATTTTAAATATGAATTTTATAAAATCAAGACCTATATGGTAAGATAAGATGATGATAAACAGTATGATGAAAAACATCTTGATAGAGATTTCAATATGGATATTGGAGGTTTTAATACTTTATTTTATCAATGAAAAATAAAAAAAAATATGTAGAAGTTAGTATTCTCGTAATGTTAATCAATATTTCATTAAAAGTGAAAGAAATATACAAAAAAAATTAAAAGTCCAAAGTTTGCATTTTAAAGATTATACTGGTAGTTTACCCAGTAGTTATTTACTTATAAGAAATAACCAAAAAATTAAAAATTTGTATTTTAATAGTTATGTTTATTTATTTTATTTATTTTTCTTATTTTTCAAATTATAAAGTTCTATTTTTATCAAAACCAAAAGCTACCTTATTTATAATAAATTTTGTTATACAAAAATATATTCTAAGAAATTTTATTCCTTAATATTTCTTTTTTTTTTTCTTTGTTATTACCATTTCTTCTTTATTTATTACAAATTATGACTTATACTTATTACTCTAAATATTATATCATTATAATATCATTGTAATTACTTTCTTTCATATACGTATTCTTATTTTTTTTTATATTCCCTTTTTTTCTTTATGTTTTCTTCTTCTAACTATTTTTTTATCATATAACTTTAATATGATTCTTATATTATTATTGTGTTATCTAATTATATGTTGTAACTGGAGATTTGAAGTAAGAAAGAAGTATTCGTTTTAGTGAAGTAAATGTGGCAAAGTAAATGATTAATATATTATATCATAGGAGACAAAGTAGAAGATCAATGAGATATATAATCATGAGATTTGCATGATTAATTATGAGTCATCATAAGTCATTAAATGGAAGAGTACAATTACATTATAGAAGAAGTAATTTATTATTATTAATAATTAGTAATCATTAGTAAAAGAAAGAGATAAAAAGTCTTAGAATATCTTAGAATATTTATTTACGTAGTTCTTTATGTAGCCTGATAATTATTAATAATTATGTATTTATAGAATATTTACTTTGTATAAATAAGTTTGGAGAAATAAGAATGTAACTTTAGTTTTACCCATAAGAAATATTGAAATAAAAAGGAAAAGAAGTTTTATTTATAAAAGTTTTTCTTTATTTTCTATTATAAAATAAAGTGATGAAGCCCTAGTCTAAACTTTGTCTTTTCGTTATTACTCTCTTCTGATCCTTATCGTGATAAACATTAATCCCTACCATTCTTTCAGTCACAAAGTGGTGGAGGACCTGAGTAATTAAAGTGAAGGGGAATATGTCTTCGTACTACTGTTCTTATATAGAAAGAATATATCTTCAATCTAAGATGTTCATATCATACTGGACAAGCTTATATATCACTGTTCTATCTAAAAAACTTCACTTTTGATCTCGTATAAGTCTAAAGACAAGAATTTTTATTAAAGTCCATGAAGATATTCTGCACCAAATATTGAAGAATGGAATTAGTAAACCTCATACAGTAGGTAAAAGTCCATACCAACTTATACAAGTAAAAATAATGATTAATAGAAATTTTGCTTGGTTTGTTCTGTTATCGTTAAATTATTTTATCACCATAACGAAAAATGGTTGAGAAGGATTAAAATTAATGAAAGTTATTTAAATTTCATGTTTATTTTTAAGAAAATATTATTATTTTTATTTTAAGAAAATATGGTAGTTATTTTTATTATATTTTGCAAGACACAAATTTTTTTGGTGCAAGATAGCTGTAACTGGAGATTTAAAGAAAGAAGTATTTGTTTTAGAATAAAGAATAATATGTAACGTAATAGTAGTAAGATAGCGAAGTAAATATGACAAAGTAAATGTTCAACATATTACATCATAGGAGGCAAAGTAAATGATCAACAAGATGGATAATTAAAAGATCTGCATGATTAATTATGAGTCATCATAAGTCATTAAATGGAGGAGTACAATTACATCATAGAAGGAGTAATTTNTTATTATTAATAATTAGTAATCATTAGTAAAAGAAAGAGATGAAAAGTCTTAGAATATCTTAGAATATTTATTTACGTAATTCTTTACATAGCCTGATTATTAATAATTATGTATTTGTAGAACATTTACTTTGTATAAATAAACTTGGAGAAATAAGAATGTAACTTTGGTTTTACCCATAAGAAATATTAAAATAAAAAGGAAAAGAAGTTTTATTCATAAAAGTTTTTCTTTATTTTCCATTATAAAATAAAGTGGTAAAGCCCTAGTCTGAACTTTGTCTTTTCGTTATTGGTCTCTTTCAATCCTTACCATGATAAATATCAACCCTACCATTTCTTTAATCACAAAGTATTTATTATGTCACTTAATTAACTATTTATCTAATAAACTTCTATATAATTAAATAATACATACATATTTATATTCTAAGTTAACTTATAAACTATTAAGAGAAAGATCAAAAATTACATAATTTAATTTTTAGGATTTTGAAATCCTAAGTTTAACAAGTAAAGGTTAGTAAGTTCTGCTTGCAATATATATCTACTTATGTTAGTAGTCTAAATATATAAGAGTTAAAGACTAATTATATATTTTGTTGATTAGATAGTACTTTTGAAGTCAGAGTAGAGCTATAAGTATTACAGAATACTTTTACCATACATATTCTATATTTAATCTCTCTTATGCTGTTGATATTAAATAGACTTATAATTTGATATATAACTTATGATAAAGTTATAATTTAATTAATTTTTTTAAAAAAATACCAAATTAATATTACATCTATATTATGATGATATTATATCCAATATTGTAAGAGTATTTTTATAAATAATAAATAAANAAANAAATAAAATAAAATAAAAAAAATAATAATTAATAAAAATTGTAATTAAGCATTATATTATTTAAAGAATTCATACAAAATAAATATGATTATAAAAAAAATAAAAGAATTAGGATATAAACATATGTTATATACTTATATCTATAATAAATTACAATATAACCTAAAAAAAGTTAATAAAGATTATGATGATGTTTATTAAACTACCAATTCCTAACACTATGTCATTTATTATTTATAAGCAAATAATTATTAATTATTAAAACTATTCAAAAGAATTAAGCACTACTTACTATATTAACTATATAAAGTTTTTTTTAAAAAAAATCTTGGTTTTGCAAAACAGTTATATGAAATAAAAAAGGTAATAATAGAAGAAAAAGGATTTTTTTTTTTGCAAATTTTTTTGATTATTTATATACTGTATATATATCCAAAACAAATAACTTTAATTGGATAATCAGAAGTTTAATGAAACTTGATCATATTGATGATATCACTAAGCAATGGAAACCATTGTAAGTCCGGAGCTTTGAGGAAAAAAACTATTTGTGCAATATTATTTATTGTTATCGGTATATCTTGTCACAATGTAATATCAAAACAATCAAAACAACAATTTTTATTCGTCAATTTACGTGTACGGACAACCAGAAATTGCACGTGATCTTTCATTTATCACCTTACGTAAATATATATAGTCCTTCGCTTCGCTCTGGACAATAACATTAACTATATTATACATAATAACTTTTTATATTAAAATAATGAAGTAAATTTCAAATAAACAAATAAACTCCTTCATTATTATTATAATAATAATATTAACATTGATTATACTACTTCTTAATTAATGTTATCACAAATGGTCTTTTTTTGTTGAAAATTCTTTTTTCTGTTATTGTTCATGATAGAGGTATTAAATAACGGAGTAAGTAAATTTCAAATAAACAAATAAACTCCCTTATAAAAAATAATAATATAATCATCATATTAATATAAATACTATTCTCTTTGTTCAGTTAATTCACATGATTTTAAATGGATATATAAAGAAATTTATGTTTCTCCTCTTTGATCTCATCATCTTCCTTTTTTCAAGAAAATTGTTTTATTTTATACTATTGCTTTCACAGAAATTAATTTTTCACCTTATACAGATAAACGTAAGCTATCAGATTTTCAAATTATGACTACAAAAATAAAATCACGTTATACTATATAAACTATAAATATCATTTGATCTGCATAACTCTAAGCCACCATTGTATAATGGTTTTTTTTATTGTTCGTCTTTTAAAAGCTTTTTCTAAAGCCCTGTTTCCTAAAAACTGATTCCTAAAACCGATTTCTAGAGTTTCTAGACGACTCCCACTAAGTAACAGGTAATAATTTTTTTTTTATTTTGTTAGTTTTTTTCCTTTTTTTTTCGTTTCTAACTATTTTTTATTTATTTAGATCTTTGGTTCTTGAGTGGAGAGTTAGTAATGCTTCTTTATTAGCTCTTCTTTGTATTAGTTTTTTATTCTTTAAAGAGAGGTTTCATTCTTTTTAAAAAAATAATTATTAAGATTAATTGTTTTCAGTGTTTAATTTTAATTGATCGACAAATCACCTGATCACATTCGAATCCTTCACAACAATTACCAAAATTCCAACTTAAAATCATCCTTAAGGAAACATCATAAATCTTGATAGTGGATAATCACCGGCTCTTGCATGGTCGTACTGAATTTACTGGAAACCGTAAACTACGTCGGGTTTGGATAAACGATAGCGCTCCCATAATGCTAAAAAATTTATCCAATATTTATAAGTATCGACGCGCTACTAGGCCGTACGCACCTTATATGCCAATTAATTATAATGTCAATTACGTTTCTAGATGTGAAATAAGTACAGGCATTAGATTAAATAATGATTATAATTATTATGGCGGAAGAAAAGATGATAATGACTCAGTATCTAGCTCCGAATTCACCCCAACCGCCATACTATATCAAGCATTGCAACCTCCAGTTATTGACGGAATTAGAAAACCAATGAAGCCCGGTGGTTATAGCGATAGTGGAGCAGATATAGGATATGCATTGAAATCTAATAGCATCCCCATAATTACTCCTGTTGATAAACCTCGCCCAACCATTAATATGGATTGGGTTTTTCCTGATACGGAAGAAGGGATTAATGCAGCACTCGCCAAAGGAGCAAAGACACTGTGGGCGAATACCATTTTATTTGATGTTCATCCACTAAATTACATGAAACTTGGAGAAGATATTAAGCTTGTCGGCCACCCTCCGTCAAAAGTGCAAAAATTTGATAACAAATGGATTGCGAACGAACTAATGAGAAGCCGTGGACTTTTAGTTCCCCATGCAATCCTTATTGGCAACACTACTCATAATGGCGCATACGAGTTGAATAGTCTAACCCTAGATACTTTATACAAGAACAATATCCGTCTCCCTGCTGTTGTTAAACCTATACGTGGAAGAGGAAGCCAAGGAGTTAAAAAGGTTAATACTATGGAACAGTTGAAAGAGCATGCTAAAAATCTTCTAACCTCTGGAGCTGTAATTGATGGACAACGTTATTCTGAATATGGAGATCCCTTAATCCTTGAACAATATTTGGAAGGAGAAGAAATAACTGTGACTGTTATGCCTCCCGGAAAGTATGATATCAATTTTAAAAGCATAAATTTAGATAAATATTGGCATTTACCAATAGTAAAGCGATTTAATCATCATGACGGTATTGCCCCTTATAGCGGTGTAGTTGCTGTAATGGAAAACAGTACACTGCTTAATGATGAAGAAATAAAAGACCCAACATATCAACAGGTTGCTCGAGACTGTGAACAAGCTGCACAAATAATAAAACCATTGGCCCCAATCCGATTAGACTGCCGTAGGATAGCATCGGGAAAACAATTTGCTTTATTTGATTTAAATATGAAGCCCAATATGACAGGACCTGGTCGTCCGGGACGCAACATGCATTCTAGCTTAAGTTGTATTTCCGCATGTGGCATAGGATGGACTTATCCAGATCTCCTTAGAGCTATGCTACGTCAGGATTGGCCAATAAAAAATTTATCAAAAAGATTTAATATGGCTGGTGCGATTTGCAATATTTAAAAGGATCAAAGAGATATTTATCTAATACAGTATATTTGAAATATTACACATATAGGAATAGCTTCTTTTATTTCTCTTATTGCTTTTATTTTATTTGTCTACATGTAACGTTAACATATATAAATAATAAAATAAAGGTTAATAACAGTCAATTAGAGTCACGTGATGACGGAAAAATAGTTTAGCCACCTTTTTTGTTACTGCTACGCAAAGTTGTAATTCTGACCGGAACCATAAATTTGGCCCGAATTACTCGTCTCGTGGCTGAACTGAAACAATGTCTGGAAAATGTCTTGAACCTTTCAATTTTCAAGTTTGGTATATTATCAGCAATTGTCTGTTTATTTTTGTAGGATACTCTTATTACTAAGAGTGCTACTTGTTTGTTTATGTCTCATCACAATTTAGAATAGAAGTTTATTCAGTTTAGTTCAGTGGTTTGAACTATTTGATGAATAACTTAGTTCAAACTTAAACCCAGCTCTGGTTATTAATTAATCCTATAAATGAATTAATAATTTGAGTTTTTACTAAGAAAGTGGAACACATGCAATATGCAATGGTGAGAATCACCCACTTCCCCAGTATCACCAACACTTTTCCATCTCATATGATCATAGTAAAAATATTTGTCACTTTATGTCACACCCCTCCACTTTTTATTTTCACTAAGTATTTTAGAAACAGAATTTTTTCAAGGTGTGAAATCATATTTGTCAGTCCTTATTTATCACATAATTAATTTCTTAATATTATAATATCAGTCAAAAGTCACATGAGAGGTGAAAAAAGTGTTAATGATACTGGGATAGTTAAAAATTGCCTGACTTGTCATATGTGACATAAAATTATACATTAACAGTAGTAATTTACTTTGAACGTAACATTATTTTTTATCTGAGATATAACTCTTATTTGGTTGAAAACTGGAATACAGAAATCCTTATCAAATTTTTAAAGAACAGAACCTTAGGCTCAATAACAATAACTTAGGAATACTTTACAAGAAAAATTTAATAGTTTCTTCTTTCTTGAGATGACAGAAGAAAAGTTTATGCAAAACAGATTAGAAAGAGATTTTGCAATATTACTTGCAAAAAAGGTTTAAATTCCAAACCTTTAAAGAAAAACCAAAATATCCATTCTCTTTATACAAGTTTAAGTGAAGTATTAGTAAAATATAGCATTAACTTAAATAGTACAGATACTATTCCATTATTTTCTTTACAAATCCATAAAATTCAAAACTCTAATAAGCATTTTAAGCATTATGTTAAGAGTATTTTGTTTAGAATGAACTATTATAGGTTATTAGTTATAAATAGTTTAGAATTCATATATAATGAATATATTTAGATCATACTTTATATAGCTCTTTACATCTCAGAAAATATCATAAGTAAGGAATTTAGTATGAGACCTAAATATTGAAACCTAAATATGAAGTAATTAGCAATGAATATTGTGGGTGAATTGATTATACAATCAAGATATAATTTAAGATAATATATGTTGCATTTATTAATTTAATATTAACATAAATTATGTGAATAGAAAGCCAAAAATCTTATTTGCATTACTAAAGATATAAGGTTTAATATAATGTACTCAAACCTTAAAGACTTTACTCAAAATATCAAACAACTCAAAAATTTATTTGAAATAAACAAAAATAAATAAAAGCAGATTAATAATGATAATTTCAACTACCTATATATATAGCATTATAATTTTGGCCAGAGATTAGCATTTTTTGTTTTATTATGAGTAAGCTTTCTGTTATTATCAAATTTAACAAGAAGGCTTTAAATAAAAATTTTAATGTATATCAATTATTGCATAAGGCTGTGAAAGAAGTTTTGGAAATAATTGTTGGACTATTGAAAAATAGGACATGTGTGGAATAGAATAGAAGGTTTTCATTTAAAAAAATAATCATGTAATATTAGTACATAAATATTAACATAGAAAATTTATCATGTACTACCTGATTATTTTTATATTAATAAAAATTTTTTTTGCCTGATTTTATTATTACTGCACCATAGTTATATAATACTATTCTGACTCAATACCAGTATTAGGATTTTTTTATATTAGAATTTTTATTTTTATTTTTTCTTAACCAGCCAATTCTATCTACATATTATTTTATAAAAAATATAATAAAAAGCTTTTACTTTATTTTTTTTTAATATATATATATTTTACAAGTAATATTAATAAATAATATATTTGCTTTCATATTCTACTAATATAATTATATACAGTTATGAATCTGTTTTCACCCTGAATTTCTTTAAAAAAGGATGTATAATTAAATAAAAATGAATTTAGATTTAGTAAAGTATAATATTAAAAATGATATAAATCATTAAAAAAACTATAAATTGTTATTTTTCACTTAAACACTTATAAAAATAAATTTAGATAATAATGCTTATTTTAAGCTTTGTTCTTCTGATCATAATAAAAAATATGAAAGAATAGAAAAAGCATTATCTCTTTTAGAAAAGAAGCATGATCATAAAATACCAAAAATGTGATACTCTTATATCTGTGATCTATTTAGAAAAATACTTAAAGAGAATCCAAAAATCTTTTTTAAGAATATATTAGAATGTATACAAACTTTTATGATATTAGTATAATTGTTTTCAAAATTCAATTGACAAATCTGAAATCTAAAATTCTGTAATCGTAATTAATTACATAATTCTGTAATTAATTAACATTTTGTGTAATAATTTGAAATTAACATTTGCTTGTAATCTAGTGATCCAATTTTATTGATCTTACCACCATTAATTTTGTCTCATTGAGACGAATCTAATGGTATGTTTCATTTCTCTAGCTTCATTATTGACAAAATTAAAATACTATAAACATTTAAAGATTATTGAAATCAGAGCATGATCTAATGATTAGATTTAAATGAATTTATTATTATTCAATTTGTCATGATAAGATGATTCTAATGGCGGTAAAATCATATTTCTAGCATTAATATTGACAAAGTTATGATACTATAAATGTTTAACAATTATTAATATCAGAACACGATCTAGTAATTAAAATTAAATGATCTTAATACCATTAGAATTGCCATATAAAGACGAATCAAATGGTGGTAAGATTATCCAAAACGGATCACTAGATGCTGAGTTATTATTTATTAAATTTTCTAAATATAATTTAGCCAAAATTAAGGTTAATTCTGGCCAAATATTTTCGTAATACGAAATTNATTACGGAACCTGAAATTAATTATGGAATTCAGAATTTTTTTGATGAATTACTTAATAATTACAGAATTACATAATTACGGATTTCCATAATACTAAAATAATTTTGGCTACAACTATAGTAGTGGTATTAAAAGAGTTCATCCTGGCAGATTTTCAACAAATTATATATATTGCAATATATGTGACTTTCTAGTATTTATTCCTAAAAAGCTTATAGGTTCCTTTCATTATACAGATAGTCAATTTAAGAGATGCATTACTAGAAATACTATTTCAAATAAATATGCAAAAAGAAAAGAAATTCTCAAATCTATTAATAGAAAAAAATTTTAAAATTAGTAATTTAAATAATATATATTACAAGACAGTGTTGT
The DNA here is from genome assembly GCA_003550305.1 of Glomus cerebriforme. Classification (NCBI taxonomy): domain Eukaryota; kingdom Fungi; phylum Glomeromycota; class Glomeromycetes; order Glomerales; family Glomeraceae; genus Glomus; species Glomus cerebriforme. Next base: position 92,902 of record QKYT01000149.1, on the reverse strand, counting down.
GAAGTAATATGAAATGACACAAATGATATGAGTGACATATCACGTGTCATTATATCATTTCGGAGACTAAATGACAAGTGATATTTGTCATTTAAAATTATGTTACATGATCTGTAATACCAGCCAAAATTAATGTTTATAGTAAAATGTAAAAATCCTTTATTGAANCAACATTTATTATTGAATTATATAAATTNNAGCTTCTAAAGACTCATTAAACAAATCAAGTAATTTNCATTTAGCTAATNAATTATCTGCTGGATGAATATCATGTCCACCTACTTCAAAATNATAAGTTTNTTCGTCTACAATGTTTTCACTATCTAAATGATTTTCAATATTAACCATTTCAATCCAATTTTCAATCATTTTAGTCCATTGTTCAGGGTTAAGATTACTATTATTAGTTTCTTCAAAGGTATCATTAAAATCACATTCATCAATAATAGAAGTTCCTTGATCTATTATTAAATAAATAAATAAAATTAGATGAGATTAAT
>QKYT01000149.1:58251-91397 GCA_003550305.1 Glomus cerebriforme | reverse complement strand
TATGTATATAACTGAAATAATGATCATCAATTTGCCAAAATTATATTTCTTACCTTTAAAGCTAATTCTGTTTTCAAGATACTGTGAAAACAAAAGTAATAACTATTCCAGCGTGTTTCACCTAGAGTTATCAATGTTATTGTTTGGCCATAACATGAATTTTGTTNATTTCGTAATAATCCAGTAAAATATGGAGAAGAGTGAAAATAGCTTANAACNCGAACTGCATTTTTTGACACTTGTTTGTATTGAAGTGATTCCTTAAAGATATCTCCTACAACCAAATTCATCTGATGGGCCATACAAGGTAAAAATACCTTACTTGGATATTCTATTCTTAATTGACGTCTAAAAATTCAAAAAAAATAATTTATTAATAATAATCTACATCAATAATATACCACAAAATAAATAATGCTTTACNTTGCTGCTGCATATTCTCCAGCAGAATCAGAAACATAGCAATTAATTTTTATTTGTTTTGATTCAGCATTATTCATCAAACTTTTAATTAATATTTTAACATCTTTAGTTTTAGATCATTGATCGCTAATATCCTTAGCTCCCCAAATTAATGTTTTGCCAAATGAAGTTATAAACACAACTCCAAAAAGATGTTCTTGTTTAATATTTGTCCAGCCATCAAAAGCAGCAGTAACACCAATTATGTCAGCTTTTGCCTGCTCTACAATTGATTGGGTTAATTGCTTTGCAGATTTAAAAAGAATACGATTACTGATAGCATGACGTCCTGGAAGTTTCAATGCAGGAGCAATAAATCTAAAAACTTCTTGCGTTTCTTTATTTTTCAGAAAGGTAAATGATAAACCATTTGATACCATCATTAGTAATATAAGATTTTCNAAATGAGGTTTATCTTTCTTAGATAATGGACGTGATACATATCCTGATAAAGTTGCTTGTTTAATTACAGAAGTGGATGATGATGTGGTAGTGGTGGAGTTNGCAGTTTCTATATTACTTTCATTAACTGCTATTTGTGTTTCTTTACTTTTTTTTCATCTTCAGGTACTTTACGTGATAAAATTTCCTGCATTTTACTCTCATGATATTCAGAAGCAAAATTTTCACATTTTTTCAAGTGATTACGGCATAATAATGCTTTATTAGATACATAACATTCAGGTTTAGAAATTGCAAGAGATAAAGTATGTTTTCTTATACATGAAAGACATACTGCTTTTTTATTGGCTTTAGGGTTATCTGGCNCANATAAATAAAAAAATTCTCNAAAATTGTGCTTTTCTTTACCCATTTTAATTCTATTAAGTAAATTTGATATATATTGAAAACAAGAAATACAATGTAAAAAAGATTGAAATGTGAAGACGNGAAAAAAGATCAATAAATCTTCAGATTTGACAAACAAATAATAAATTTCTCCTGAATCTCCTGAATCTTCTGAATGGGATGGCATTAACATTGTTAAGATTTCCAAATTAAATAGACATTGCATAATTGTCAAGCTATTTCGGATATCATCAATCTAAAGATTTGCTAATTAGAATTTTGATCAACAAGTTAATTATGTAATATGCATGTTACTAAATTAAGTATTAATTATAATGACAATGTTGGTGACATTGTCACTTAGAAATGACATATGTCATTTTGTCATTTGTCATTTGCAAATGATAGTTTTTTTAAATGACATAAATTCACGTGTCATTTCGATATCATTTAAAGTCATTTGAAAATTAGTCAAATGACAATGTCATTTGACATCACTGTTACAAGAAGAGGTTAAATTGAAGTATCTTTAACTGAAACTTTTATTCCAATCTATTTTACATTCAGAAAAGAATAAATTAGCATTAGTATTAGATTATAAAGTGATAATAAAATCATATTAATATAAAATCATAAATATCAGAAAAAACTTAATAAAGAAATAGTTAGAGAATAAAAGAAATATTTATCAAAAAGAAGCAGATAAGTTATAGAGTGTTAATTAAATTATAAACATTAGATTATAGAATGATAATTAGATTATAGAAATTAAATTATAGAGTGATATTTAGATTATAAAGTAATATTTAGATTATAGAGTGATATTAAAGTGGTATTCAAATTATAGAGTAATATTCAGTACTACCAAGATTATAGAATAGTACTATAACTTAGTCTAAGTAGTATATTACTCTTTAATATAATTATATTAAAAAGTAATATACCATTATTTCAATATAAATTAATATATAGTTTATATGTTTAACAATTATAATATTGTAAAAAATATTATATAAAAATTTTTTTATATAGTTTAATAAGATTTTTATTTATTATTATTAAAATTTTAAAACTTTAATCTTCTTCTAAAAGAACCTTTGACTTTCTACTAAAGTTAAATAAAATCTTTAGCTTCTTACCAAAGTAAAAAAACTTCTTAAGTTAAATAAAAAAAGTTCAGCATTCTACTAAAGTAAAATAATATATATATATATAAAAAAAAACAGAATATTGAAAAATAAAGTAAATATTAAAAAATTAATTTAAATAAATATTAATATTAAAAAATTTAATTTCTTATAAAAATTATTTTACAATCTTTTGCTTAATATTTTCAATATTAAATATAATAACTTTTATATTTTGAAAAAATTTTCAGATAATCACTTATTTAGTATTTAAAGTTTCACTATAAATTTTTGAAAATTTATTTTGATATTAAAAAAAGTCTTATTGATGATAATGAACTTGTTAATAATTTTTTTTTTAAAATTTTTGTTTTAATAAAAAGTTGTTAAATAATTTAACAAACTATGAATTAATAAAATTTTATTATTGGATTTATTTGATAGTATTATATTTTTAATATTTACTAATAATATTACTATTTTCAAGAATATAAAGAATATTAATTTTATTACTAATGCTGGGCTAATAGAATTAACATTAATATATTAAAGATTATAATTAAGATTTTTTCTTTTACATATTTTTATGTTTAATTTTCTTTTTTTATGATACATAATATTATATATTAAAATATAATATTATTATTTACTTACTTAATGTATTTGATATTATTCTATAAATTTTAATCATATTTTCTATTGCTTCATTGATATCTTTTACTATTATTTCATATGCTATTAGTATTTTTTTTATATATATATTTTTCTTAACAAATAATTTTTTTTTAATAAATAATGAATGATTTTTTTTTTTATAAATAATGAATAATATTTTTTTTTACAAATGATGAATAATATATTTTTTTACAAATAATGAATAATTTTTTTAAAAGAACAAATAATGAAAAATAAGAAAAAATGATATAATTTTTTATAAATACAAAGAAAATAAATAATTTGTTTTGGAAATTCTTTTTTTTTAAAAAAAAAGTATGTTAAATTCTTAAATTAAAAAGAGTCTATTATTTTTATATATTTTTTTAAAATCTTAATGCAATCTAAAATAATTATATTAAAGCTAATAATTAGTCTAATAATAAATAGTTACATGTTCTATATGGAGTACTATTAATATAAACCAATTGTACAACTTCTATATTAGCCTTTACTTTACCTTTTCTATTATCAACTAGTTTTCTTAAATATTCAATTCAGATATATTTAATAATTTTTGTTTTTTTTTTTAAATTTGATTCCCAAACTTTCAATTTTCTTTTTTAGATTAAACTGATCATTGTTTATTTTTTATAACATCCAAAATTTCATTAAAATCATTTAAATTTGATTATTTATTTATAAGTATTAAAATATTCAAAATTTCTTTTGCAGCTTTTGTAAAAAAACTATATAATCCATATTTATTGAAATAAGTTAATTTTTTGGTTGTTCTAATAAGATAAGATTTACATTTTTTTTGTTTTAGGTATATATTACTTGACTAAACTAATTTACTTTTATTTTTATCTTTATTTAATAAATCAATTTTATCTTAACTACTGTCATTTTTATTTTTCTAATTATTTTTATTATTGACTCATGATTTTTTTTTACAAATATTTTATTACTATTTTATTTTTTTTTTTTAACAATAGTTTTTCTCTTTGATAAGCATATTATCATTATTATTCCTAATCGACACCATTTACACATTTATGCAAATTTATTTATACTTACTGGGTAGTATATTTTATATGTATTTATTTGCATTTCTAGTAAATTTTGCAGTAAAAAGTATAATTAACTATTTTAATTATTTTTGCTATTTATATTATTTTTGCTATTTACGTTACCAGTATAATAATAAAAATTATTCTTTTGCAATATTAATAGTAATATTAACACATTTAACAAATTTAAGTTTAATGTTTTTAATTAAATCCAAATTGTCATTTTTGTGTTTTAAGAGAATTGTAATATTTTGAACTTCAAAAAGAGTTTTTCTTGATGATGTGTGAAATTTATCAGAACTATAAACTTAATCTTCTTCTAAACAATTTTTGTCAATATTTTCTTTTTGTTTTGCACTATTTTTATCAAGATTTTCTTCTTATTTTACACTATTATCATTTATATTTTCTTTTTGTATAACCTATTGATAATATAATATAAATTAAAAATAAATTTACATATTAAATATGTAATTTGTTAAAAAAATTATCTTGTTACCCAGAAGTGTTAATTTTGCAATTTCTGATCTTTGAGTCTCATTTTGTGAACGATATCTAAATATAATTAAAAATAATTTAAACCTTATTTTTGCTAAAGATCTGTGCAATATTACATTCATAATTGCTTGAAAATCTAATCTCTCATCATTTAATTTTTGTGCAGTACGTTTTCTTAAGGAGTGGTTTACAACCCATCTATTTGTACAATCAATTTCTGTAATTGTATAAATATACTTTTTTGCTTCAATATCTAAAGAATATATTTTTTTTTTTAAATCTTGAACACGTACCAATTTTATTAATAATTATTCAAGAATACACTATTAGCACACTAAATTAAGTACAATTATTACAAGTTACTCTTATTTGATTAGAGTTATCATAACCGTTACAAGGGTATACATTTTCTCTATTGTGGGTAGAAGATGTTACCATCCTTCCTTAGACATCTATACATGCTCACAGTCTTGAAGAGGAGCAAAAGGTCTGACAAAGTTACTTCATACTTACCGGAGAAGCAAGGTAGAAAAAAACTACTATTACCAAACTGTATGGTACAATTCCATATGTACCCAGCCTGAGGAGTCTCACCTTGCCTTTAAAGAATAGAGTACTTAGAAGGGTACCTTTACCTCACAATAAAAATTACCACTCTTATTAATGGAAATTTATATGCTATTTTTAACGCTATTTTCTCTAACCTGCTAATACTTTTCCTATCCAACCCTATATATATTTCCTCACCTAAAATAATCCCTGCCTGGGTCTCCCAGATCATTTACTAATCTTCCATCATCCTAGAACAAAATCTTCTATGGCTTACCCATTATACCTAATTTCAATCAGGTTGCCTAAATCTCCCCTCAAAACAATTTGGGTCTTCAAACCAGCTAGAAATATTGATAACTTTATAGAAACCAAATGCTGATATCAGCCTCTAGAAGGAAAAAAAAATATAACAAATAAGCTTTCCAATGGCTTCCAGGACTTGGTTACAGGCATATTATATTTTTACAATTGCACATATCAATCAGATCTCTACTCTTATGTTTTGTAGGCAATTCCTTCACATTTTGATCTAGCGACCCTATAAAGTTGATTACATGAATTCGGCAAAAAACTACTTCTGACAATGCAAATAATAATCTAGGTGGATGAGGTTAAAAAAACAAAAAGATGGTATTCTAACGTTACTTAAGCCAAATAAACTAAGAAGAAGTTTTCAGTATACAAAAATAAGAAAAGTGTGAGCAAATAAAATTTTTATCAACTAACCAATTAAAATCAACATCTTAAGGGCATATAAAAAGGATCACCAACTATGAAACTAAACTAAAGAAAATGTAATAACAATAGAAACCAATCATATAACAGTGATCAGCTGCAGATTAAATTTCAGATACCCCCACTTCCCTCATTTAAAGTAGCAAGTATGAAGAAAAAAACAACAAGCTGCACCTTTCCAGGAACTATTCAGAGAGAAGTATCTAGAAATAACCAGAAAATGAAAGCTAAATTAAAATAAAAAATAACTAAATATCAAACCAGTTAGGTTACTTTCTCTTATATCCAGAATATCAGAAAGAGCTTCCTTATTATTCAAGCCCATGCTTCAACTCTGTGAAAAGATCTTTACTTTTAAAGAAATTTTACACTAAGCTAACTTTTGGATCCACTAGAAGCAGCCACAAGTCTTCTTTTCCATCTTGTGCAAAAAAGAGAACCTGAGAATACCAAGCGGTCCCTTAGGTATTAACTTTGAAAAAGACATCAGTGACTGGAAATTATCATAAACTTAACTTGTGAAGAAACTTGGTGAGCCAAAGATTAATATCCATAATTTCTAAAGCTTTGTAGTTAACTCCAGTAGTGTAGCAATACTTTTTCTATAACTAAATTCAGTGATGGGTTTTGGACTTGTCCAATTGCTTTTTTCAATTGGAAAATTTTGGACAATCCAAAACTGGTTTTTAGACAGACCAAAATTGTCCAAAATTTCTATGAGTTTTGACTGTCCAAAACTATCCAAAATTGAGTTTTGGACTGTTCAAAACTTGTCCAAAACTGTCCAAAATTGTCCAAAACCCATATTTGGTAAATTGTAGATCAATTTATCAAGATAATTTTTTTTCTTTTCACTTCACATTCTAAGTTTCTGATCACTTTATTTTCATCTACACCACATTATTTATGCTATGTAATAGAAGATTCTGATGAACTTAATAATAAATTATTAAGTTCATATACTCATCCTACTATTGATATTAATGTAAAATAGAATTTATGTAATATTTTTATTAGAGAATTGGAAAAGCCAGAATATATATCTGTATCTTCTGAATTCAACTAATTTGTATAATTTTTTTTATTCAATAATAATTATTAATAAATATTAAAACTATATTATTAGTCCTAAAAAATTCTCTTATTATTAAATGATTTACTAATTTATAATATTAGACAAAATTAGTTATAATTCTGACCAGAATTAACTTTAAATCATGTGATCTGTTCAAAACCTGTCCATTAAAAAGAGGTTTTGGTTTTGGATAGGTTTTGGATAGGGTTTTGGACAAATGTTTAAAATGTCAATTAGTCTAATTGTCCAACATTAACTAAAAAACCGCTTTCTTAAAGCAAAACGGCCAAAAAGTGCAACTTTTTTTTCCCAAACTTTTTGGGAGAAATAGGTGTTGGGATTGTCAGGGAGAGTGTCCAATATCTAAAGAATATTATTAAAATTAAAAAGTTAATTATATTAGTCATATTTTTAAATTTTAATAAAAAAATAATTTTACCTTCAGAATTTTTATTAACATAAAGAAAAAAAGATTTTTCAGCATTTTTGGATGTAGGCTTATATATTTTTTTAATATCATAGCATGTTCCATTTCCTTTAGATTCATCAGAAGGAATAATATGTGTAAGTGATTTATTAGAATTTGTTTGATGATAATAACCTCTCTGATGAGTTTTATTATGAATTGTAATAATATTAAATCCTCCATCATCACGTTCCTTAAAATGTTCAATCATAAGGTTACAATAGGAATCACCTCTTTGTGCTATACAACATCCTACCCATAAAAAATACTCTTCTAAGTAATCCACTTGGTATTTTATTTAATATATCAGGATGATCAAAAATCTTGATTATTTCTTCATCTGTAAGAGTAACTGCAACATTGTATTTACCATTGTTAATTTCTTTAAGCTTGATTATCCTAGTATATAACATATCACAAACTACTCTAAATTTAAAGTCTTCATATATATTAAATGATTTCTTATTATTAAACAATTCTTGATAAAATCTGTTTATACTACATATTCTACTATATAATGAATTTGCTTTATAATCCTTCTTATCTCTTGTTTTGATCACTACAATAAATTCATATAATAAAAGTACAATAACTTTTTTTTATTATAAAGAGTTAATAAATCTATATTTGGTTGTATATCATTTACAAATTCCTTAAATCTAGAGAACTACAATCTAGTATTTTTCTTAGTATTTTTAGGCTTTGATGTAGTAACATATTTTTCTAGGGTTTTTATAATAGAACATTCATATGATTCTTTTGAAGTGGCTGATTTGAATGATTTTAAAAATTCATGTATTTCAGAAATATTTATATTTTCTAAATGAGAAAGTATTTCTTTTAATTCATCTATAATGACAGTATCATTTTTCAAGCATAGTAATTCAGAAGCTTTTTTAAAATTTATTTTTTTAAAATGTAAATAATAAAAGAAGAAGCAAAAGAAAAAAAATGATACAATAAATTATATTTATACTAAAAAATGTGATATACTACTATATATATAAATGGCAAGTGATAAATCAATTACTGTATATCTTGGCTAATTGGAATAGTAAAATTTTACTTTAGAATCAGAAAAAGATCAGTCTTTAGCCGATCATTTATTCAATCCTAGTAAAATTTTACTTATTCCTAATTAGCCAGGATATAACTAATACTTATATCTAATTAAAGCATAAAAAATTTGGAATGAAATACTAATTTTTATATGAAAATTTCATATATATATATTGTGCTGATCCTTAGTTCAAATTTTTCTATTTTTTTATATATATTATATGAAAATTCTTGAATTTTAAATTATAATAACTCCAAAAATTATATAATATCTTTAAAAAATAAATGTTAAGTATATATTGTTCTATAATTTTATTGATTTTAAATTTTCAAATTATTGTTTTATTTTTAATTTATAAATTTTTAAATTCATATGATTTTTGTGTAGTTTATAGGTATTAGCTATTATAAATGTTGAAATATTTTATAAAATATCAAGTAGTATAATTAAAATACTAATATTTTAAATTACTAGCCATCTACTAGTAATTATAAGAAAATAAATTTATTATTATTTGACTTGTCTTAATAAAATAATTCTAATATAATATATTTTAATTTTTTATAATTGCTAAATATTAAAAAATTATATAATAATTAGAATTTTATAATTTATCACTATAATGATACATCACCAATGTCATGTGATTTATAATTCTGACTGGATTTAAATAATCTGTAATAAAATTATCTTTTTAGAAATTTTCATAATCCAAAATTTTAATTTTTAAGAAAAATAGAATTGCCTTTTTTGGATTATATAATGTTATCTAAGATCTATCTAAATAAGAAAATTTTATCTAGTGTTATAAAATTTAGGCAAAATTAAACATGTGATGAATAACATATAACAAATAGTATTTATCATACTGAAAAAATTTTAAGTTTCTAAATAAATAATAAAAATAAAAGGAAAATCTTAATATAAACCCTAAGATCTAGGATTTTATTCTAAATTCTCTAAATTTGATTAGTTTATCATTATCATCAGTCACATTAATTATTTGTTTATTAATTATTTATGATAAATTTTTATTTTTTTCTCTTTTCTTTATTTTTAAAAATATGTTTTAATTATTTTTTTTAATTAATCAATAAAGCTAATATCTTTCACATAAAATATTATCATGAATTTATAAATATTTTCATAAATAATTTTGTAAAAAACATATTTTTTTGTACTTTATAGAAATTTTATAAGACAATTTAAATATTTTAAGTTAATCTAAATAAGTAAAAATATCTAAGAAAATTATTTAACAGGTATAAAAATACTTGTATATTAATTTTCATAAAGAGTTATTGGAGTTATAAATTTTTTTCTAATAATATCAAGACATATTTTTATTTTTTACTTTCAAGATATAATTTGAATACTTTGATCAAAAAAAATATATAAAGAAAGCTTAAGTAAAGTTGTTTAGCAAGTATTGAAATACTTGTATTTTAATTTTTATATATTTAGCTTAGCTGATTGTAAAATTATGAATTTTTTTGTAATAATATTAAAATTGTATTTTTTATTTTCAAGATATAATTTGAATACTTTGATTAAAGAAAATATATAAAGAAAGCTTAAGTAAAATTATTTAGCAGTTATTGAAATACTTACATATTAATTTTTGTATATTTAGCTCAAATAGTTGTGAAATTATGAATTTTTTTTGTAATAATACTAGTATTAATAATAAAATAATAATAAACTATACTTTACAATTATTAAAATTAAATAAAATAAAATAATTTTATTATAATTTAAAATTTTTATTTCTAATATTTTTTTTTTTTTTGAAGATAAGATGATATTACTAACCTTTTATTAAAGTATTTCATTGCACATAGTCAGAATATATAAAGAAATTGGTATCGTAAAAACACTCTTCACTATAATATGGAAATGCATTACCTATTGCACTTACATAATATAAGTCCTTAGAGTGGAAACTGAAGCAAGACCCACCTTAGATACAATATATTCTGACTTTATTTCTAATATTTTTAAGTATACAAAAATATATACTAATATTTTCTATTATTTATTTAAAATGTACAATTTTTTTTTTAATTTTTAAAGTGCATAAAAATATAAAATTCTTTTTTCTTTTAATATTTAAAAGTTTGTACCTAAGTTTTTTCATGATATTTTGTCTTTTTATGATATTTTGATTAACTTGATATTTAGTATACAATCATAAACCAACCAAATTTAATGGAGGTATAGGATATGAGTCTATATTTTGGATAAAGATCTACACATAGAGAATACATCAAATAGAAAACTAAGGTATAATATAGGAAGTGATAAATTATTATATAGTATAAGTTATGTGATAAAATATGTCACATGACAAGGTACATTATAGTGATAAATTACTTTTTTCTAATAATTATTATAAATTATTTATAATAAATTCAATATATTTGATATAATGCAGTATATTCAATTCAGGTCAAAATCTCAAATTATATTAATAATTTATTAACCTAATCTGTTAAATTTAACCTAACAGATTATGATTAACCATTTAATCTTAACCTATTTGGAGCTCTAATGTAATATAACATAACAAATATGATGACTTTAACAATGTTAAATTAAAATGTAAGAGTTTTTAACTAATGGAAAATACTGGATTTCATACTTAAATACAAACTTAAATTTTTACTAAATTAAAAATTTAATATATCTATTATGAAATGTAATTTCTCAGATAACTAATGATATTTGATTCTTTGTTAAAGTTAAAAGATATTTATCAAAAAAAAGCTAATAATACTTTTCAGAAAATTTTCTGGAAAAAGACATTACAAGTTTAATATTTTACTTCACAAATGGAAAAAATATATGAACTATAAAAAGATATAAATGCTCACAATTATAACAATATAAAAAACTTTAAAGAATGGATAAAATCACAAGTCTGAATGCAGACTTGATAGCAAGCATTTTCAATATAAAATACAGACTTATCAAAATCATTTTTACATACTTTCCAAAACTTTTTCATCTACTAATAATTTTTGTTTAAAGTACTTGATGATACCTGATAAATAGAAACTTTCATATCTGTATCTTATATTCAAATTCACAGATTGGAATTATAAACAAATATATAGTTAAAATACTTATGCACAGACTCTTAAAGAGCAGGTAAAACCAGTGTAAAACCTCTATCTCTATTCTTAACAATATCTTGGAAGAAGTCAAGGAGAAGGAAAAAGAATGGATTATATCACAATAACTTCAATTCCGTAAGAAACCTTCTTTTATTAAGGCTCAAAATACAGTATCTATATTATCGATTTCATACTAATATTTTTCAGAAACAGAAAAATTGGTGTTATGGATTATTTGATTTTTTTTTATAGCGGAAATTAGTATAGACCAGGTGAAGTTACAAGTGTCAAATTTATAATTAATCAATTTTTCAATAATAAGAAAATATTATTAAATTTCAAGAGAAAATAATGATTAATATTTTTCGAATATTTTTACATTGACGTAGATATTGCAGCTTGTGACTGCACTAATGATGTTTTTTATGACAAATGATAACAGATAATGTTCTTCCCAGCAATAATTTCCAATGAGGAGCAATATGCTGAACAATCTCTTAATATCTTAATATCATAACCTCTCCAAATCACTCTTATTTTTCCACGGATAGTCAAATACGACAACAAATTATTTTTTTTTGGACACAATAGTGGTTTATTTTTGTGTATAGTAGGCCAACTATCAGTTCCAAATAAAAAATAATCTACATATTGAATACATTAGAATATAATTATTTGAAACATTAAAAGGTTTCAATTATTTATTTCAGAAACAATAGCAAAAAAAAAAAAAATAAATGGAAGAATAACTTGATATGAAGGTTATATTCAATATTCGTAATTGATGCAACAAAAAAAAAATAACATTAATTAATTTTATTTTTACATACAATAAATAATTAATTCTTTAAATCAAATTATTTTATGTCTAAATTTTCTTAAAAGGTGTTCGTTTTTAAAGCGTTATTTAATGAAGTACAAGCTATTTGTCTATAAATACGTCCGGAATTCTGAATAATAACAAAATGGCTCGCCGATTCAATTTTATTTGATAATACAAACGATGTTTCCCTAATTTTTCTGAAAATCTTTATTCCTTGACGTCGAGACTTAAAAGTAATTTTACTAGAGATATCTTGTATGATATTATTCCAATTATGACATGATTCACCTGATATTAACATATATTTCATATTTAAAATATTGTATTTATTGTATGTGAAATGTAAATAACCGGAGATTTCGAATTTATTCAACTCTTTGGAAGAAGAAATTCTTATCGATCCAACGACTGTATTATTCGATATGTTTATGGTATATAAAGGAATTTGTCGGGAAATTGATTGAGATATTTGATTTGAAATAATTGAACCATCGTTATAATTTGGTTCGTTATCAAGGTTTTCTGCTGAAGGAATGTAATATAATAAGATGATAACTGATGTAAAATAAATGAATGAAAAGAATAAAATGTATTGACGAAATGATGATAATGACCATTTCTGATCACTGAATTTTTTAAGTTTCTGTGCAAGTATGTACATTGTTTGTATAGTTTTTTTTAATGGTAAAGAAAATGAGTTTTAATTGATATAAAAAATTATTTTACAAGATAATAATATATGTTATATGACCTCAACCAGTGAGATTTAACAAATTTATTTTACAAGAACTTTAGATGAAGATGAAAGGAAAAAAAAAGAATCATTTGTTACATTTATACGAAAGGAGTGACCGCAGTAAATTTCAAATTTAATTAATATACTTACTAAATTCGTCTAAAAATAAAGTTTTTTTTTTTCTTCATCGTAATCGGTTAAAACTTGAAACATTTATATTGTATGCATGTATCAAAATTGATTTTTTTTCTGCATTTATTTTTTGAATAAAGACAAGAAAACACGCTCTTTGTTATAAATAGGTCACTTAGATTATATCAATGATGGTAAAGGAAGAAATACTCAACAAAGAAATGCCCAGCAAAACTTTAAACTTTTGTTTATCCAATTCGGGGAAAAAAAGTTCTTCCAGCCCGTGTAACCATTGATATTAATGATATATGATAATTGGTAACACAGGTTACGTCCTACTGTCCTAATATTTTATCCCACTTTTAAAGATACGCTAATATATTTATAGCTAATTTTAGTGTTTCAGTAGAATTTATCTATTCTAGGATAAGGTAAGGAAAATCCGTTTCTCTTTCGTTCTTAACTGGAGATTTTTTTTTAATAATTTTATTAGAAACTCATTTATTATTTGTTTTTTTGACAGTTGATAATATTACAATTTATATATTGTACCAGTTTTAATGTTGCCTATTTTTAAATATTATTTTTAAAATAGCAATGATTGACGTACTCTCTTAATCAAAAATTAACAGTTAAAAACAAATGGTTTCTTTATAATTTCTATAACTAATTGTTATAACCATTTATGGACAAATAATAAAACAGATTTAGGATTTTGAATGCTATTATTTCTGTCATTGAATACTCATCTGTTTTTATGTCTGTCATGTCCGTTATGTAATTTCATTTGATTTGATCGTATTATCGCATAAATGTTTATAATAAGATGAACGAATAAGGAATTGATTTTATGATAATGTTTAAAATTTCTAAAATTCTTTCTTAAAAAATTTTCATACCAAATTTTAAGGCTTTTATTATTATTATTTATTTAAAATTTTATTTCTGTCGTACATTGAGAATGGTGCTACACTTTCTTTAGTCTTTTTAATTATAATTGTGAGTACCATAAAAGTTGAAGATTTTAAAAATTATTGTAACGGAAATTATTATTTAAGAGGCATTATTTCTTTTACTTTGATGAATTTAATTTTTTTTTCCTTTAAAAAAAAAATTGTCAAATTGGCCTCGCAGAAATCGGAAATAAAGTTTTTCTTCGTGTCTAACGTTACGGAGCTTTATTATCATTTCTTTAAATGACATCTAATTGTTTTTTTTTTTGATTAAACTCCGTAGTTAAATTTTTTTTAAAAAAGGAACTCTTAAAATTGGTTTGTAATGCCAGTTCATATAGAAGAAATTGATGAATTTCCTAAAGGTGATTCATGTCCGGTTTGTAAGAAAGTTTATAATAACACGCTTTTTTGGTGTGCCGTATGCGATTCGAAACGACTTCAAGATAATTTCCCAAATTGGACAAGTGGAAATAAAGAATTGGATTTATGTATAAGAAATACTCAATTGAATGCTGACGGACATACAAATTATCTCGAATGGATCCCTTATGAAAAATTCAAGGATATTAAGAAGATCGGAGAAGGCGGGTTTGGAATTGTTTATTCTGCTACTTGGGTTGAAGGTCCAAAATGGAAATGGGATAATGAGAAAATGCAATGGGTTGCTTCGGGTCCAAGAAAAATTGCTTTTAAAACTCTTAAGCGTAATGCTATGATTAGTAAAGAATTTCTAAATGAAGTAAGGGTAGTCGTGTTTTATAAAAAAAAAAATAAAAATAAAATAAAATAATGATTTATTGTAAATTTCATTATATCAGCTTGAGTGTCATTCTATTTGCGTCAGCGTAAGAAGAATCGTACATTGTTTTGGCGTCACTTGTGATCCAAAAACAGGAGAATATATGATGGTTGCCAATTTTGCAAATGAGGGTAATTTTTTTTTATTCAAATACGTGTAACAAACGCGTATCATGTCATCTAATTCGATTTTTGTTTCTCACCAGGTGATTTAACTTATTACATTAGAAAGCATCTTCAAGAATTGACATGGGAACGTATCATTCGCTTATCACGTGATATCGCTAAAGCTCTTCGTGAGCTCCATAGGAAGGTAAATTTCAGATACAGTAAATTGATTTATCGCAACTATCACATTTCATTAATCAAAATAAATATTACCATTATCCAGGGTCTTATTCATTGTGACCTTCATAGTGGTAACATCCTTAAACATGTAACATGTTACGGAATTACTTGGACTTGGATTGCCGACTTGGGATTATGTTTAAAAGAAGATGACGCGAGTCAAATAATGAGGAATAACGTTTATGGAAAAATAGGATATATGGCACCTGAAGTGCTTCGTCAAAAATCCTATACCAAGGCCGCAGACGTATATTCTTTTGGAATCATACTTTGGGAATTAACATCTTGTCGTATGCCATTCTCTGATGAGAGTCAAGATCTTCATCTTATTTATGAAATTATTGAAGGAAGAAGACCCGAAATAGTTGAAGGTACACCACCTGCATTTGCTAAACTTATTCAAGATTGTTGGAATCCGGATCCAAATTTGCGACCAACTATGGAAAAAGTTCATAAGAGAATTTGGAATTTTTCAAATTCAATGATTAGAGGAAATCGTAAAGATTTATATGGATTTAAAGCTGCAGAAGCGAATAGATCATTGAGTTTATTAACTATGGCAAAACAAATATATCCACAAGTCATTTCTAGTCAACGAATTTGTACTGCTGAAGAATCTATTCCAAAACAACTACCATTTACTTTTGAATTTATTAAAAATGGTATGCTCCTATTAATTATGTTTTATTATTGTTAAATCATTAAATAAATAAAAATATATATATATATATATTCATATTTTTATTTTTTAGTTTATAGTCAAAATATAATTAAAATTAGTGATGGTGATTATTATGTTGGTAAGTTTTTTTTTTTTACACGTTTAATGTATTAAATATTAACACACACATATATTTTCTAGATTCTCATGGATATAGTTGTGCAATTTCGATTGGTAAATTTATATTTGAATATTATTATAAAAACTTATTAAAAATTGTAAAAATTGATTAAAGTATATATTACTTACAATTTATTATCCTTTAGATTCTTCAATACCATCAATACCATCAATTACAATCACTTATTCTAATAGTGGTCTTATGAATGGTTGTTGCATTCCCAAATTTAAAATTTGTCATATCGTTTATTAATATTAATATAGTATCAGTTATAATTGCTGCGGAATTTACAATTATAAAAATTATTTTTTTTTTAGCATCTTTGACTTGAATCACCTGGTCCGCAATATTATTATTTTGAAATAAAGAAATATATTTTTCCAATATAATAATATTCTTCCATGTGATCGTTGACTAATTTAAAAAAGAATAAATTCGGATAGAGGTTTTAATATCAGATAACCTTATAACTGAAATTCAGGCGTGATCAGGTGCTTTTATTGTTTTGGTTAATAAAATCACCTGATTATACCTTTTGTTAGACAAAAAACCTTACGATGTCGTAATATGAAAATATGTTATAAATAAAATGGGCTTCGTCTTTTATTAAAATTTGTTACTTGTTTGATAAAAAGAAAAAAAAAAAATTAAGATTATATATAATTTTACTTCATTAAAGATGCCTTTTTTAACGACCTTTTTCGAATCATTAAAAATAACCGATGTATTTATTGTCTTATCTACCATTATATTTTTTTATATAGTACATTTTTACTATAATTATTTTACAAGGGTAAACCCCCTTCCTGGACCAATACCACTTCCAATTTTTGGAAATGCCCTGAATAAATCCGGAGATGTAGGCCAATGGTTTCAAAAATTACATAAGAAATATGGTGACATATTTGAAATTACAATATTAGGAACTAGAAGAATCTTTCTTTGTCGTGGAGAATATATTGAAAAAATGTTAGATCCTTCAACAAATACTATATATTTTCAACGATTTCCTTATATAAAAGATTTAGATGATTTGAAAGTTTTTGGAACTGGAATTTTAGCAAATTTAAATTATAATTCTTGGAGATATAATAGAACTTTTTTTTCTCAAGCTATTCTTACACCTAGTTTTACTAACGAAACTTTAAATAAAGGTCATCAATTATTTTATGAAATGGAAAATTATTGGAAAGAAATTGGTCCCGATACTCCAATAGATTATTCAGCTTGGATGCATCGATTTACTAATGATATGATTGTTGTTTTGACTACAGGAGAGAGAATTTATTCTTTGCCTTCTTATTTTAATACAATAAGTGAAAAGAAAACTGATATTCCTTCTGCTCCATTTGAAGATTCTGAAGAATTCATTAAATCAATTCGAATGTTTATGTTAGGAAATGCTTTCATTATTTTAACACCTGCTATTATTAGACATTATTTACCTTACTTTAGACAACGTCAAGATGAAGTATTTAAAAATCGTGATTACCTATTCAATAAACTTGATCAAATTATTAAAACTAGGAGAAAAGAAATTGAAGAAACTCCATTAGATGTACCTCTTAGTCATGATATGTTGACTTCTTTTATCACAGCGAATACACCTCGTGACATTAATAAAACAAGAAAAGCTGAAAAAGAATTTTTGAGACCTATGACAGATGAAGAAATTCGTGGAAATATGAGAGATGCTATAGTTGCTGGCACTGAAACGGTATAAAATTTAAAGATCATTTTTATTTTCATAAAAATAAATATTAATATACTATAAATTTTTTTTGTACGATAGACTGCGAATACTTTAAGTTTCATCGCTTATTATCTTGGACATAATCCAGAAATAAAGGAAAAATTGCTTCAAGAACTTTATAGAGTCTTTGGAGATGATATGACGCGTCCGGTGACACACGAAGACCTCGATAAACTTGAATATACCGAAGCTGTTATCTATGAAATTTCTCGTTTAAGCCCTGCTGTTATCATGATGGTGAGAAATAGTAGTGGACCTGGCGAAGTTGCTGGTTATAATTGGCCTGCAGGAACTACATTTCATATATATTTAGAAGCTATTAATAAAAATAAAGCTCATTGGGAAGATCCTGAGAAAGCAGATCCAGAAAGATTTTTGAAAAAAGATGAAAAAAGACATAAAAACGCATTTAACATGTGGGGTGGAGGTATGAGGATTTGCCCAGGTATTCATCATTATTATCATCATGTCTTTTTTTTTTCTTTTCTTTATTACAATATTTTAAATACATCTTTTCATATACAGGACGAAAACTTGCAATGATTGAATTAAAACTTTTAATTGCTTTGGTTTATAGAAAGTATGATGTGGAATTAGTTGATATGAATGCTCCATTAAAAACAAGATCTACCATAATAAATTATTGTCAAGAATTAATGGTTAAAATCAAACCTAGAAATCTTAGTAAATAGTTTTATTTAATATTTATTATTTAACGGATATTATTATTACATCTTAATGTTGGTTCATATATTTATTTTCCACATATTATGAATAAATGATATATAGTCATTATTAAAATTTTTTAAATTTATGGTTCTAAACTATCACACCTTACAATACCTTTAGCACGATAAGAACTAATAAGTAAAACATTCCTTTTCCTATCTACAGCAGCTGTTGATGGCGAATGAAATAAAGTTCCATCATCTTCAAAAATAACTTTCTGAGAATAATTTACGCCATTCTCTTCAGTATTATTACTAATTTTTAATACTCCAACAGAAGTATGACCTTTGCCAAAAACTAGATTTATGAGTGGTTTTTGAACAACTATAGAAAATAAAAATAAGTGATGAAAAAAAAAGTTACAAAATCTAATAATAAAGATAGGTTCCAATCAATACTTACTAGTGATATAAATTTCACCAGTTACTTCATCAACACTAATATTGTCGCTAACATATCCAGTGAATATTCTGTTCCTTAATTTAAGATCGTTATTATTCTTGTTCCTTTCATATATTAAAATACTACCATCCGATAGCGCGGTAACGTAGATAAGAGAACGATCCCAATTTGTATTGATCCCATTAGGACTACTTATTCCATCAGCAGCGATTTTAGTTTCATTCGTAATTGATGAATGAAATACTACATTTGACCAAGGAAGACGTGCGGGTCCTTGTAATCAAAAAAAAAGAAAAAAGAAGGATTAATTAAATATATTTAGAGAATAGCGAAATCTGTAATTGATAATTGAAAGCTCACTTTCAAACTTTTTCCACGGAAGTTTAGTAAAATAATGATCATTAGTGAAATAAAATTCATATCTTGAAACGGGGACAATATCATTTGGAGTTTTTATTAACTCATGTTGAATTGTCTCTAAATGAATTAATTCATTTGTATTTAAAGTATGTTCAAATGTTTCAATACAACTTCCAGATCTTTTATGATTTATGAAAAACATGTATAATTTATTTTCATCTTCAGGGTCTTCATAAATTCCTAATCCATGAGTGGCAAAATCTTCTTCAGGAGGAAAATTTTCCAGAACAAGTGGAATAAGTTTATCATTCTAATTTTTATTATAATTAATAAATTAAATTTTTAAAAACTATTTGTGATGAAAATTATACCAATTCAACTTACATCAATGTCGTAAATATAAGGTGTATCCCTTGTTTGGTGACTAGAATTAAAAGTATTGAGAGGCGGCCAATAAGCTCGAGTTCTTTCATATTCGGTTCCACAAGTCATAAAAGCCCGTCCAGTGCGATGATGAATATGAATATCTTCGCATGCCTCAATACCTAAATTATATATATGATAATAAATAAATCATAGCAATTAAATTAAGATAAAAGAAATTTATCCACCTTCGATTTTTCTACACTTTCCATTCCCATACGGTTTAATAGGTGGACGATTAAATCCAAGAATAATATAATATTCATACAACCAATTATAATTAACAGCCAAAAGAATTACAATGAATGCAATAAAAATTGTTGCAATATTTTGTAACATTTTTACTTATGAACTTATGTGTGATGGGAAAGAACCAAGGGAAAATAGTGCTCAGCCGGATTAGCAAATTTATTGTTGATCGCAGTACTTCCTAATATGGATTACTTGATTATGATGTCAATGCCTTTCAAAGTTTATCAGGTTTAAATAGGTGGAGATACCGTATGGTTCCAAAATTAAGCTACCCGAAGATAAGCACCTTACCAGAATTAGGGTTTGGACTGCGTTATGTCAAGCTTGGCCAGCATTAGATGCAAAAAGATGCTTAATTTCGGAACCGTATGGTGATATCTGATCCTTTCGTTGCGTATTCGTCCCGATCACGTCCATTGTAGTGGATTGCAAGTAAAAAATGCTCCTTCCAAAGCTTTGTTGCGGAGCGTTGTCCGATTACTTTATTGACTTTGATTCATTAATAAGGTAATCGACATAATTTCTACGTATCAGAACAACCCACTTTTCTATTTTTTCTTACCATTTTCTAAATAGATAATATGATTTGTTTGTTATGACAATCATCATTCTACAATCAAAGTTGCGGATTTATTGTGTTGCACAGCCAAACCAAACCGGGAAATGAGCAACATTTTTTTTTGGTGCGCGTTTGTCCATATATAAATCCCTTCAGATTATAAATTGTTTCTTTTTTAAATTAATCAGCATGTACGGTTAGTATATTTAAAATTAGTTTTAAAAGCTTTTTTACTTTTATTAAACCATATCTTCTATTATCATTTATGTAGAAAAAATAGAAGTGCAACCTGAAAATAAATTCTCTCAACTCGTACATGGTCAATACATTGTAATTATACCAGAATTCACACTTCATTCCGGACACACTTTACGTGAAGTACCCGTAGCGTATAAAACATGGGGGACCCTTAATAATAATAAAGACAATGTTATGGTAATTTGTCATGCATTGAGTGGAAGTGCTGATGTACAAGATTGGTAAGAAATGATTTGTCAATAAATATTTTTATGATTTAATATTCAAACATTTATTTTGTTTTTGTAGGTGGGGACCGCTTATTGGCAAAGGAAGAGCTTTTGATCCTACAAAATTTTTCATATTTTGTGGTAACGTGCTTGCATCACCTTATGGAACTGCTTCACCTATTACCATTAATCCTGAAACTGGAAAGTATTATGGACCTGAATTTCCTTTGACAACACCACAGGATGATGTCAGGTAATTGAATCAGTGATTTATAATTTATTTGAAATAATTAATTGATTTTTTTATATTTAGACTTCATAAAATGATCCTTGATTCACTGGGAGTTAAGCAAGTTGCCATTTGTATTGGAGGTTCAATGGGTGGAATGCAAGTACTTGAATGGTCTTTTTATGGGCCAGAATATATTAAAACTCTCGTTCCAATTGCTACATCTGCTCGTAATTCGGCTTGGTGTATCAGCTGGAATGAAGCCCAAAGACAATCCATTTATAGCGATAATAAATATCGTAAGTCATTATTTCCATAAAAATTTGTTTAAGAATGAATTTTATAAATTTTTTTGATTTTTTTTTCAGGTGATGGATATTATAACCACAATGATGTAAGTTATTCTTTTCATTTAATTATGTAACAAATGTAATTTCTTGAATTAACACATTTGTTTGTAACTTTATTAGCCTCCTGTTACTGGACTTTCTGCTGCTAGAATGTCAGCATTGTTAACTTATAGATCACGAGATTCTTTTGAATCAAGATTTGGTCGAAAATTTCATGATCCAAAGAAACATCCAACAATAACACATTCACCAAAAATAGGACCATTATCACCTGCAGAAAAAGCTTTACTCATACATAATGATGGACATAGAAGTGAAACACTTTCTAAAACAAATAATAATAGTTCGAATTCTTCATTAAAAGAAAATAATGTTGAAGATAATATTGAAAAAATCGATATAAAAGAATGGACAGAAAATGATAATGAGCATTCAACAAAATCTGTTCCTCATGTTTTTTCAGCACAATCTTATCTTCGTTATCAAGGTGATAAATTTGTTAAAAGATTTGATGCTAATTGTTATATTAGTCTTACTAGGAAAATGGATAGCCATGATGTAGCAAAAGATCGTGGTAAATTGGAAGATGTCTTAAGGAGCGTTCAGCAACAAACCTTAATTATTGGTAAGTTTAATATGAAAAATCTTTTGAATTATTGAATATTTATTTGAATAATATTTTTTTTTCGTTTAGGAATCGAATCAGATGGATTATTTACAATATCGGAACAATATGAATTAGCAGAATTTATTCCAAATTCAGAGATGGTTACGATTCAGTCACCAGATGGGCATGATGGATTTTTATTAGAATTTGACCAAATCAATAGACATTTACTTCGGTTTATTCATAGGTTCCTTCCTGAGATTGCAGAGAAAGAAGTATGTAATATTAAAGATGTTGGAGGTTTCGACGGTGATAAACAAGATAATGGAGAAATTAAAGCTACTAAAAACAGTTTATTTGGTGAAGCTGAAGTTGATGATATGATGAAATGGTGATGACATTTAATAGAAATTTGAAAAATATATAACTGTTGTTTATAGTATTATATTTATTAATGTGATATTACGAAATATTTATTGTTATTATTCTAATTATTAAAATAATTCTTTCAAAATAAAATAAAGAAAATAAAGAAATTAAATATTATTAAGTAGATTATCTTAAAATTTTCATTCTTTTTATCAAACTTTATTTTCAAATAATCTATATAAATATTCATAAGTGGCAAATTGTATACCACCACCAGGAGCAATTCTGATAATTCTTAATAAAGAACCTCTAAATAAAGAGAGAGGACCTTCATATTTTATCATAATTTTTATACAATCCCAGGAATTTTTATATGAAGCAGATTGATCTTGCATTCTTGTCTTAACTACATCAGGTGGTGAATTAAGGATGCCTACTAATACATTTGACATGAATCCTGATGCGACAAAATGTTGAGGTTGTAAATTATTATTACTTTGTATACGAAATAAATCTACAAACATTGTATACCCAGAAAACTAAAAGATGAATAGGATTTATTTAAAAAAAAATTTAAAAACCAAATTTAATAACTTAAATGGAATTAGCTTACTTACTTTTACAGCTAATCCCCATGATTGTCTAAATATGGTAGGAACCAATCCCTTATAAAATGCTAATATCCTATTATTTAAATCATCACGTTAAAATATAAAGAATATTTTGTATAATTCTTAATAAGTTTAATACATACTTACCCTTCCTCCCTCATAATTGATGCAATAGTGGAAACCATCCCACGATATTTAAATCGGTTTATATCAGTCTGTTGTCGTATTTTAATTAATTCTAATGGTGTCACTAATGTTACTGCTTGCATTATTCCTGTACATATCTGAAATAAATTTTTTTAATCAACATTTATTTAATTTATTTCGGATATAATTAATAAAATTTATATTTACCCCAGTAAATGCAGATGCACTAAATTGATACAATTAAGTTATTAGAAAAGATCCAAAATATATGAAATAAATAAATTAGAAAAAGAAAAACCTTCCGGGTGGTATATATTTTCCTTCCATTCTATCAAATATTGGTTTATACATTGCAAGTCCTGTGTATTGTAATGATACTCTAAATAAAAAATAATTAACATCAAAATTTATATCATATATATTTATTTATACAGTATGTTTTCAAATCATACCTTGGGGCCACAATACACATTACGGGTAATGTTCCTCTATATAAAGCTAATGAATTTAAGAAAATTTGTTTATTAATTTATATTTAAATAAATTTTTTCTTTTAACAATTTTAAATTTTAAGTAATCACCAAAAAATCCTTCCTGTCTAACGATTTTAGCGAATGATCTTAAAACACCAATTCCATTATAATTTGATGCAACTCGAATTGACTAAGAAATACAAGAAATTAACAAAATAAGAAAGGATAAGCAACTCAACAATAAGTAAACAAAAAATTTTTTTTTATTTGATTACCTGATATCTTTCACAAATATTGTTATAAAATTCTTTGTTAGAATTTCAATGTAATTAAATAAATAGATCGAAATAAACTCACCTTGTCTTTAATACGTCTGTGGGCTAAATTTTTAATCAAAAAGAAAAAATCGTTAAATAATGTATTAAAATATTTCAAACAAATCGCTTTTAAACAAAAAGTAATTAACCTGCATTATCGATACTTCAACTAAGCTAGAATTTATCAATTGAAAAATTATTAGATAATCTATTTTTTAAATTAAAATAAAATAATCATGAAAAAAACTTACCCTGCTCCAGTACCGGCTAAAGTTGAAGCGAGTACATTTCTCTTTTGATTTTTTGGTCCAGACATACTTATGGTTTAAAAATAAAAATGATCGAACATCTGAATTTATACATCAAAATTTTTTGCTGATCCGAAAATCTCCAGATCACGTTATTCAGAGCTAAATGTTTTGTTATAGAAAAGTAAGAAATTAAAGATTGAAAAAAAGTCAAAGTTCGTGATTAATTCTTTCATTAATAAAGTTCTGATAATGTTTTTATTTCACTTCATAGAAATACATTGTTTGATTATAACATTTTTGTTAGCGTATAAAAGTATTTCATATTATGTATGATTCAACTATTAACATTTAATATATTTAAAATTTCGTTTGTTAAACCTATGGAATAAGAACACAATAATTAATATTCATTATATTTGTTAATTTAAATTCATCAATATTGTTCATGATATCTCAGAATACCACAAAAATAATCACGTTTTTTTAAATTTGGCGTCATTAAAATTTCTTGAACTTATCTTAGATAAATTCCATCATAGACAAAATGATACAAGTCAGTAAGTAAACAATAAGATTCTCACCGAGCTTTTCTCCAGAATTTTGTTGAGAGTTTATCAAAAAACTTAAATGTGATTAATCAAAAAATGAAACAAAATGCGTATTTTACTGCCATATATAGTTAAACTTATGTACAACCAAAATTTGGGTTTCAAAAAAACCGACACGTATTTATTTGGCCCGCATTAAGACATTAAGCATAATTTCTAGTATATCTCTCAAAAATAATAAGCTATATGTTTTGTATCAAAATAAGATATTTTATCTTTTATAAATTAATATTAAAATTTGATTATTTATAGGATATATTTTTAAAAAAAATAGAATAATATAAACCTTTTAAAAATTTTAAATAAAATTTATCTATCTAATTAAAAAAATTTGTTTAAAATTAATTACTTATTATATTAAATATTAAAAATTATAATATTAGTAATTATTACTTATAAGAATTCTAAACTATATATATCAAATATGAAATTAAGTTTAGTTAAATAATTTTAATTAATTATTAAAATAAATTTTTTGATTAATAATATTTTTTTAAAAAAAATGAGAATTAATATTATTAAAATATTATTGTTAAACTTAATCATAGTTATAATAACCACCTGGTTATTTCACCAACTTTTGCAGTCTTATAACCATATGTGGTTAAAACACCTGTTACGTGACACAAAAAAATCATGTTATAATTGTAAAAACATTGCCATAAAAAATAATTTATTTGTACCAATACATTAATTAATAAAATTTATTTTGCACTCATTTTTATAGTAATAAATCTATGTATTATTATTACAATTCTTTTGATAGTAACCTAATTGTCCATATTTTCTACATTTTCACTATCCACGGCCATGATTTGCACTTGTCTCTGCATCTTGGTTAGATAATTATATGGTAAATGATTATGAGTACAATGCAGCTGTGATTGCGAGTACATGAACTCTGATTATGTATTCATGTGTATTCATGTGTATTCATGTGTACTCATGTGTACTCATATGTACTCATAGATAGATATTGCATTTTATTTATGTTTTTAAAATATGAAATAATAAATAAAAAAGACAAAGGTGAAATATAATAAAATGTTGCCAATGTAAATATGTTTATAAAAATAAAATATATAAACAGCAACAAAATTGATATTTTTATTGTATAAAATATATACATCAGCATGTTTTTTTATATTTATGTAAAATCCAGATCTTCGTGAAACTTAGATCTTTAATTTTTCATTAATGGTTAAAACATCTCCGCTCTTTATTTAATTTTTAATTAACTAATTCATTTTTAAAATACTTATCCATTTAATTCTTTTTCTTTTCGTGCTATTTCTAATTTCTTTAGACGATTATCTAACTTTTTCCTTTCTAATTTCTTCTTACGCTCTTCAATTTCTAATTCTTGAATTTTTTTTTGATATTCAATATCCTTATTAGTACATTTTTGCTTTTTATACTGTACCTTCATAATTTGAATATTCTTCTATTTTTCTAAATAAAATATAATAATAGATAAGTAATAAAAAAATTAAATTAATTATATTTAAATAATACAAATTACCTTTTCTTTTATTAGCATTTATTTTTCTTTTAGTTCTACTTTTATTTTTGCTTNACATAGGAATGTTGTAATGCGAATTATTATAAAATCATCTAAATAACATTAAATTGTAATTTTATGAGCTAAAATAAAGAATAAAAATTATTAATTATTAACAAATCTATTAAAAACAAAACTATATGAACTCTTCTATTTCATAATAAATTAATAAATACTTACTGNAAAATTGCTGTTTTCAATCTTAAACGTGTCCCTTCTCGATTTACATTTGCATGTGAACATTCACTTACATTAGTATCAAATGGAGTAGTTATCCAAATATCATGATCTATTAATAAGTAATTATGGTTCAGTGATGCTAAAATTCATGGTGTCTGATATTCAGCAATCCAATCTATTTAATAATTGATTGATCAATTAATAACAAATAAAATAATTTAATAATACAAATTCAAATAAAAAAATAAAATACATTACCACTTATTTTTTCATCATCACTAATGACTTGTAACTGCTCAAACATAAAATTCATATTATCTTTAAGCTGATACATCAAATATTTACATTCATTTGAATATCTAGAATTTCTAACATTTCTATTTAAATACAATAAAACAAAAAATTTATTAGTAATTAATATGCAATTATTTTAATACATATTTTATCTTACCTTTCAAAATGAATCAAATATGATTTTAAAATGTAAAGCAAATGTTNTTCAGGACTTATGGAATTGCATAAAGAATTTAAAGCCAAAGATAATCCTTTAGCTTGACCTTTATCAAGATCAATAATTATAGCAGCCCATCCTTTTTTTTCTGAGTTAAAATGATAGAAAGATGGCTTTTCTCCCATTAAATTTTCATAAACTTCGAAAAAAGTTGTAAACATGCATTGATAAGCCTTAGAATCACTTCCATTTGTAAAAATTCTGCAAAATGTTACAACTAAAATTAAAAAATTATTAATTAAGTTAATTAATAATCCAATTGAAAATTTTTAAAAAAATAAAATTTAAAAAATTATTATTACTTACTACTATTATTATCTTTATCATAAGCATTAAACTCTAATTCATTCATTTTCATAAATGCTAAAAAATAATAATTTATAAGCATATTAAGTATCAATAAAAAATCAAATAATTTTTATATATTTTAATATTTACTAATTCTTTGAATATAATTACATAAATTTGCTTCATTTTGATTAAAAGCATAAATTACTCTCATAATTTCTTGTTCATGTGGATGTAATAACTTTTTGCTCTCTCATTATAATATTATAAAGCTTATCAATATTATTTATTGAAGCATGAATATCTGCTAAAACAGTCTTTCCAAAAACTGCTTTTATTAATGAATCTTTATTGAAAAATCAAAATTAAAATTATTAAAAGTATATAATAAAAAAAAGATAAAATCATTATTTAATACCTGAAATTAATTTTCTTGAAGTAGAATCATTTAAAAAATCATTTGAATTTTTAATTAATATTTTCAAATTTTTTTGTAAATGACTTGGTATTCGATGAGGTGGAGGAGGTGGATGTGTATGAGTATTTTTTACAACCATAACTATATATGGACATATTTCTAAATCCAATAGTTCATATTTATAAAATATAATATTACATCCAGTTTTTACAAGCAGTAATAATGTAATTTTACTATCTTTAACATGAGGAATTACTATATATATAAAAATATATTTAAAATTAAAAAATTGATTTATAATTATTTAATAATATAGTAATTAGGCAACTCTTCCTGCTGATTCTTATGCCTATTTCTCCAAATAAGTTTTGGAAAGAAAAGTTGCGCTTTTTGGTTGTTTTGTCCTAAGAAAGCGATCTTTTAGTTTTAGGAAAAGTTGCTCTACAATACTAGACTTAACTAGAGAGGTTTAAAAAATTTGTTATTTAGTGTCTGGCATACTAAGTTTCTCCACAAGTCAGGTCAATATAATTTTCAGTTACCTACGTCTTTCTTAAAAATTGATACCCGAGTGGCCGTTTGGTATTCTAAGGTACGTTCTACATGCACAAGACAGATGGGTTGAACTTGTGGCTGCTTCTGGTGGACCTAGGAGAGGCCTAGCATGCAGTTTCTTTAGAAGTTAAGCAGCTCTTCGCAGAATTGACGCATGGGCTTAGCTTAGCAGGAAGAGGCTTTTCTGGTGTTGTTAGTATGAAACATTACTGCACTGATTTACTGTGCCGTATTGTACCACTCTATGATCATGATTTCCATGATCATGGTGATCTTAATAATAGTAGTGATCTTAGTGATATTTTAGGATAGTTAAGATATTTAATATATTTAATTTCTTTATTATATTTATTATATTTAACATATTTATTATCTTTATTATATTTATGATAGTTAATATCTTTTTACTATATTTTATTTTTGTATAAATATCATGAGAATTTTATTAAGTTCTTCTCAATTCTTGTAACTTCAATTTGAATAATAAAATATCTTTTACTTTAAAATACTATACCATTTATCAATTAAAGAGCGAACTATACTTAATAAACATAAAATATTGTTATCTCTATCGTCATAAACTCAATTAATTTTTCATTTTTGAACCTAAAGAATTAACAGTTAAAGGAATCAAAAGAACGATTAGACATAACAGCGTATAAGTTTGGTGAATATTTCCCTTTTAAAAATTTTATATTTCATTTTTGTTAGTAGAAAGGTAGAAGGACATCAAGATTTTTAGGCTCGTGAAGATAAATACTGAACTGGCTTTGGTACATTAATGTATACTGCTATACTGAGTCTGCTTTTCTTGGCTGCAGATTTGGATGAACTACTGCAGAGCGATGTTCTCTGGTGAAAGATGGGGGTACTGGAAATTTTAATTGACAGCTAATCATCTGTTAATGATTAGTTCTCTTGTTTATAACACATTTCTTGGTTTTTGTTTTACAGTGGTGATTTCTATTTTTGCCTCTTAAGGTGACGTCATAGTAGTTGTACAGAAAAATTAAAAAAAAAAATATAATAATGTGAAAGACGTTGGGTACAGGGTCAGGTACGGGCATTGGATAGAACTGGTTTGGAATTCTGGAGACAAGATTATTATCTTTTCGCAATAGGTATATTAAAGATAAAGATTCTTCGATAGAGTTAGATGTTTTTCAAGTATCTCTGCTTGTCACATACCAAGAAGTTTTGGGTAAGTAGTCATCTCGATTCACTAGAATGGGGAGCATCTGGGCCATAAGAAATTGGCTTATTTTGGGAAGAATCCTACTGGGACAGATGGCGGCTAAAAAGTCATATAGGTTGGCAAGGTACTGTAGTCTGTAGGATGGCCTTTGGACGAGACAGTATAAGTAGTTGACTCAATTCATCTGGAGTATCCATTAGGATACCGAGTGGGTATACTGGTTTTGGTAGGAAAGTGGTAGAGATAGAAGTAGGTTTTTTTCTTTCTTGTATCTTTTAGTTTTAGTATTAGATAGCTATCCTTTCTTTCTGGAGGTTGGTACTAGTAGCTGGCTTCTATAAATTCTCTTACAATATTCTGGTCGATATTATAACAAATCGTACTAATTAGAAGACTCAATGTGATTGTGAGAAGATTTGGGAGGACTGATTGAAAGGTTTTTTATTTAGTGCTAGCACTGGGGTATGGAAAAGAACCAAAGCATATTAACTATCTAAGGAGAGTCTTGTCTTCAGACCTCACTCTGGAGACTCATGTTATATAAGTGTGATATGTTAAGATTTTCTTATAGAGGTCTTATGTCTGAGCTATATAATTTTATTTGTTATTGTATTCTGGGTATTGTCCATTGATTTACAGAATAAAGTTCATACAACAGCACGTCTTCAAAAAAAAAAATAATATAGTAATTGATTACTTACGATATTCTTGTCTTCTTGATGCATTAGGAATAATAGTAAAATAATTTTCATCATCCTGAATAATAAATAAATCAATAAGTTTTATAATAGAATTAATAAATTTTATAAAAAAATTAAATTACCTCAACATTATCATTAACTTGACCTTCATTTGCAAGCAGTTCCTTTAAAAGATCTTTATCAACATTAGGTTTACCATGAATGTATCGATGGTATGTACCAAATGTATATGAACTGCAACTAATAAAATATTGATGAATATTGCTTTGGTTAGTTTTATGATATTTTAAAACAGGTTGATCATTGCAAGTAAAATTATTGTAATAGCATTTGGTATTAATTGTAGCAAGGTATTCTCTAAAAAATTATTAAAATTAATAATTATTTTTTG
Source organism: Glomus cerebriforme (assembly GCA_003550305.1). NCBI lineage: Eukaryota > Fungi > Glomeromycota > Glomeromycetes > Glomerales > Glomeraceae > Glomus > Glomus cerebriforme. The sequence continues at coordinate 60,448 of QKYT01000149.1, read as the reverse complement.
CAAAATATTTAAAAAAATAAATATAATAGAAATTAATTACTCTTGTGTATTTTTTTTTTTGAGAATGCACTGAATTATGAACTTTATTCTGTAAATCAGTAGGCAATGTCCAGAATACAATAGCAAATAAAATTATATAGCTCAGATATAAAACTTCTAACTAAATGAAAAATTTTAGCATGTTGCATTTACATAGCATAAGTCCTCAGAGTAGGAACTGAAGCAAGATCCTTCTTAGATAGTTAATATGCTTTAATTTTCTCCCATACTCCAATGCTAGCACCAAATAAAAAACCTTTCAATCAGTCCTTCCAAATCTCCTCACAAACTCATTAGATCTTTGAACTAGTATGATTTGTTATAAAAGAAGCTGCTTTTATAAAAGGAATTAAAGATATCAGCTACTAGTACCAACATCCAAAAAGAAAGGAAAACTATCTAATACTAAAACTAAAAGATACAAAAAAGAAAATAAACCTATTTTTACCTTTACCACTTCCCTACTAGGATTGGTACCTTTAAGTCACCCTCATAGATATTTCAGATGAATCGAGTTAACTGCTTATACTGTCTCATCCGGAGGCCATCACATAGTACTTTGCCAACCTATATGGCTTTACAGCTGCCATCTGCCCTAGTAGAAGTTTTCTCGAAATAGGTTAATTTCTCATGGCCTGGACCTCCAAACCTATGAATCAAGATGATTACTTACCAGATTAACTAAGTATCCAATCCTATTAAAAAATCTTGATCCTTGATATACCTATTGCAAAAAAATAACAATCTTGCTCCCAACTATTCAAACTGATTCTACCCAATTAATGCATCCAATCCTATACCCAACGTCTTCCGCACCATTTATTCTTTTTATTAATTTTTCTATTCAACTATAATGACATCACCTTAAGGGGCAAAAATAGGGATCACCACTGTGAAACAAATAATCAGAAAAATTATGCAACAAGGAAACTAATTATTAACAGATGATCGACTGTTAATCAAAAATTCCAGTATCCTCCATCTCTCATCAGAGGAACCACTCCACAGTAGTTCTTTCAAATTTACAGCCAAGGTTAGCAGACTTGATATAGTGATATATGGAAAGCCTAAAGCTGGTTTAGTATTTGTCTTCATGAGTCTGAAATTTCTAATGTCTTATCACCTTTCTACCAATAAAAATGGAATAATAAAATAATAAAAGAAAATATTTCACCAAACTTATACATCTGAAAAGTCTCTTCCTGCTAAACCAAACCCATGCTTTAACTCTGCGAAAAACTGCCTAACTTCTAAAGAAACTTCATGCTAGATCTGCTTCAGAGTCTACCAGGAGCAGCCACAAGTCCAACCCTTCCATCTTGTGCATGTAAAGCATATCTTAGAATACAAAATAGCCGCTTAGGTATCAACTTTAGAGAAAGACGTAGATGACTGAAAATTATATTGACCTGACTTGTGAAGAAACTTGGTGTACTGGACATTAAATAACAAATTTTCTAAATCTTTTTAGTTGAGTCCAGCATCATAGAGCAACTTTTTCTAAAAACTAAAAGACTGCTTTCTTAGAATAAACTGGCCAAAAAGCATAATTTTTCTTTCCAAAACTTCTTTGGAGAAATGGATATAGAGATTAACAGGAAGAGTTGCTCCAATCTGCTCCTATATTGAAAATAATTATTATCTAAATATAACTAATTTTCTTTATTAATTATATATTTATTGCTATTTTGCTATTTGAAAAATATACAACAATTAACATAATCAAATAAACTATTAATAATTTAAATTAATATAAATATTTCAAATAAATTTTATTAAAAGTTTATTTATAAAAAAATATATTTGCCAATATTTTTATTTACTAACTTTCTTTCTTTTTAAAATTCTTACTTTAGTAATATTTATTTATGAAAAATACTTGGATGTCAAAATACTAATAATAAGTAAATTATAAGTAAATTAATTTTTTGGATTATATTTTACATTGGAAAAATAATATTAATTAAGAAATATTATATTAGATATACAGTGGGTTACAAAAAGTAACTGACCACCTAAAAATCAAATAAACACAGATTTTTAAACAATAATTTTATGTTTATTTTAAAGTTAAAATGTAAAAAACTATATTGAGACATTTTTTTTACTTAATTAATAGTAAAATTATGCATAAATATTTAATTTTAAAGGCAAAAAA
>QKYT01000149.1:41193-56646 GCA_003550305.1 Glomus cerebriforme | reverse complement strand
AAAAAAAAAACACCAGATTTGACTAGATTATCTGATCAATCTGGTCAATTCGGTCATCTATGTAACATTTGATCAATCCGGTGTTATCCAACGGATCCATCCAGATTATCCAATCCATTCAAAAACGGATGACAGATTGAACAGATTTTACCGAAGCATACCTCTAATTGAGAAATCCACTTTTAAAAATGATTTACATATGAAATTTACAAAATTTTATGGTTTTTAAAAGCAGATTTCTCAATAATTACTGATTCAATTGTTCTGATTTTTGAAACATAAGCTATTCTTAAGTCAAGGAATCGATTTTTGGTATTTATTTTACTGTAACTATTTTGGTTAAAAAGTCAAAAAATTTTTTGCCTTTAAAATTAAATATTTATGCATAATTTTACTATTAATTAAATAAAAAAAATGTCTCAATATAGTTTTTTACATTTTAACTTTAAAGTAAATGTGAAATTATTGTTAAAAAGTCTGTGTTTATTTGATTTTTAGGTGGTCAGTCACTTTTTGTAACTCACTGTATATGAATTTGCTGTAAAAATTACGAAATTTATATGTATTAACCAAATGTTATAAATTATTCTGTAGATTATAGCTAACAAAAATAATAAAATAAATATCAATACTATAGTAAATATAAAGTATAGCTTTACTACTCCAGCTATTAATAGCAAATTTTTTGTTATTTTTATTATTTCTAATCTATTAAATACTTTTGTAAATATAATTAATATATCATTCATTGGCAAATTTTTTAGTCCGCAGATCTGCACAGGTCTGCAATATAATAATTCTGTACAGATCTTTGGACATACTATCAAACTTTGAAAAAAAAAATTTTATGATTTCTGCGCAGATTATTTAAGTATTAAAAATCTGTGCAGAANTTTACAAANCAAATCTTNNNAATAACTTCATTTGTAAATTTTTACTATATTTCTGTTTATTATCATTATACATTTACTTTTCAGTTGTATAATGTAATTTATGCTTTATTAATTTTATTAATTACAGTCAAATATATTTACAAATTAAAAACTAATTTACTTATTATTAAATACAAAAAAAAACTAATTTCCTATTCTTTACATGTTGTTAATGGTTTGGACATAGTTCCAGTTAGTTCGATTCTAATGAACAACTAAGATATTTTCATTGAAATCCCACATACTCACGTCTGGAAGAATCTATAAAAGAAAAGAAATAATCGTTCGTTAAAAAAGGAATTAAAAAGAAAATTTGAAAGTATTATACCATCAAAATCCTATAATCCACCTGGAGAACCTACAAAAAAAATAACAAAATGTTAGTAACATTTCGTTAAAAACAAAAAAAAATAAAATTTTTTTGAAGGTATTATATACCTTCAATTTGTAATATCATGCGCGGAATTTATAAAAGAAAAGCGAAGCATTAGTTGATGTTTCGTTAAAAAAGAAACAAATCTTTGAGGGTACTATTTACCTTTGAAAAAGCTGCGAAGAATACCAGAAACTAAAAAAAGAAACCAACAAAATGTTAGTAAAAAGTTTCGCTAAAAAAAACAAAAAAAAATATATTTTTTTTGAAGCTAACCTTCAAAATCCATAATATCAATGCCCGGAAACCCATAAAGAAAAAAATTGAAATGTTAATTTAACGTTTTGTTGAAAAAAATAATAAAAAAATATTTTCGAAGGTATTTATTTACCTTCGAAGTTCCCTTAACTCACGTCGGAAGAAATCTATAAAGAAAGAAAAANGAACGTTAGTTATTAATATTTTGTTAAATACAATAAAAGAAAGTTTNGAAGCTTACCTTCGAAATCCCATATACCCATATTGCGGGACCTAAAAAAGAATATTGAAATTCTGAATTACTCAATTTTGGAACCTACAAAATAAAAAATAAATAAAATATTAAAAACAATCATTAAAAAAAAACCTTTAAAAATGAAGGTAAATTTACCTTTGAAATCCTGGGAACTCACCCTACAAAAAAAAATGGAATGTTAGTTATTAACATTTCATTAAAAAAAATAATAATAAAATTCAAAGGTATACCTTTGAAGTACCACCTGGAAGAACTTATAAAAGAAAAGAAAAGAAACGTTAGTTAAATGTTTCATTAAAAAAACAAAGTAGATAACAAACCTTCAATTTTGAAGTCCAAGAAGTCAAATCTGAGGCCGAAGTCCTATAAAAAAAAAAAAAACATTACGTTAGTAACGTTTCTCTAACAAAAAAAATCTATCTATCTTCCCCAATACAAACCTTTGAAGTTCAGGTCAAATCTGAAGCTGAAGTCCTACAAAAAAAGAAAGAAACATTACGTTAGTAACGTTTCTTTAATAAAAAAAAAATTATAACTTCCCAATACAAACCTTAAAAGTTCAGGTCGAATCCTGAAGCCAAAGTCTTACAAAAAAGAAAGAAACATTACATTAGTAACGTTTCTCTAACAAAAAAAAATCTATCTATCTCCCCTAATACAAACCTTTGAAGTTTAAGTCGAATCTCGAAGCTGAAATCCTAATCTTCGAAGTCCAAGTCAAATCTGAACCTATAAGAAAAAAAAAGAATATTACATTAGTAACGTTTCTTAATACCCCTCTCCCTTCATTATAAACCTATTTCAAAGTCTTATACTCGAAGACCTGAACTTACAAAAGAAAGAACATTATATTAGTAACGTTTTTTAATATCCCTCCCCCTTCACTATGAACCTATTTCGAAGTCTCATACCTGAAAACCTGAACCTACAAAAGAAAGAACGTTAGTAAACATTCATTTAATACTCCTTTCCCTTCACTATGAACCTATTTCGAAGTCTCATACCTGAAGACCCAAACCTACAAAAGAAAGAATGTTATATTAGTAACGTTTCTTAATACCCCTCCCCCTTTACTACAAACTTATTTTGAAGTCTCATACCCAAAAACCTGAACCTACAAAAGAAAGAACGTTAGTAAACATTTCTTAATACCCCTCACCCTTTACTATGAACCTATTTCTAAGTTCCATACCCAAAGACCTGAACCTACAAAAGAAAGAATGTTAGTAAACGTTCATTTAATAAAAAAAAAAATAAACAAAAAATTTTTGAAGTCTTACCTTTGAAATGGGAGTCCGGAGCTGTACTTCAGTTTCCTGGAACCTAAAGAAAATAAAAAGAATGTTAGTAAACGTTCATTTAATAAAAAAAAAAAAAGAGAAAAAAATTTTTGAAGTTATTACCTTTGAAGTGGGAGCCCGGAGCCATAATTCGGTTTTCTGGAACCTAAAAAAATAAAAAGAACGTTAGTAAACGTTCATTTAATAAAAATATATACTTATTTTTTGAAAATAAAATCCAGAGATATGAGAGAAATCCGGAGTCCTGCAAAAAAAAAAGGAAAAAAATCTGCATGCCACAGATTAAATATGAAGTTTGAAGAACTTCATACACAATAAGAATTAAAAAAAACTAAGTTAAAAAATTAGTTAAAAAATCAAAATCCCAAAGTTTTTATTTAAAAAAAATTGAAAAACCAAGAAGTTTAAACAAAATAAACTTTTTTTTTCACTTTGCAAATTGTTGCAGATTTGTTTGTAAAAAATAATGACAATCTTGCATTTTACAGATGTTCGCAGAACTCTATTAAAAGTTTGGCAATAATCTGCATATTACAGATTATCGGCAATTTTTATTAAAGAACTGTGCAAATATAATGATATTGCAGAACTGCACAGATCTGTAGACTAAAAAATTTGCCGATGTTAAATATATAAGTTATTCAAAAAAAATATAATAATAATATTAAAATTTAATATTTGTTAATTTTCATATATTGAGGGGGGGCAACTCTCCCTGTTGATCCTTACACCCATTTCTCTGAAGAAGTTTTGGAAAGAAAAGTTGCGCTTTTTGGCCGTTTTGGTCTAAGAAAGTGGTCTTTTAGTCATAGGAAAAGTTGCTCTATGATGCTGAACTTAACTAGAGAGGTTTAGAAAGTTTGTTATTTAGTGTCTGGCACACCAAGTTTCTCTGCAAATCAGGTCTCTATAATTTTCAGTCACCTACGTCCTTCTCTAAAGTTGATACCTGAGCAGTCGTTTGGTATTCTAAGATACGCTCTTTGTGCACAAGACAGATGGGTTGATCTTGTGACTACTTTGGATGGACCCTAGAGTTGGCCTAGTGTGAAGTTTCTTTAGAAATTAGGCAGTTTTTTACTAAGTTGTCATATGGACTTGGCTCAACAGGGAGAGGCTTTTCTGGAGTAAAAGTTTGGTGATAATTTCGTTTATTATAAATTTTAATTTTATTTTCAGTTAGTGGAAAGGTGAAAGGCATCAAGATTTTCAGGCTCATAAAGACAAATACTGAACCGGCGTTGGAACATAAACATATACCGCTATACTAAGTCTGCTTCTCCTTGGCTGCAGATTTGGATGAACTACTGCGAAGTGGTATTCTCTGGCAGGAGATGGGGGGTACTGAAAATTTTGATTGACAGTCGATCATCTGTTGATGATTGGTTCCCTTGTTGTAATACATTCCTAGGTTTTGTTTCACAGATGGTGATCCCTAATTTTGCCTTTAAGGTAACGTCATAGTAGTTGAATAGAAAAATTAATAAAAAGAATAAAAGGGTGCAGAAAACATTGGGTGCAGGGTCAGGTACGTTAATTGGGTAAAATTGGTTTGAGGATACTGGGAGCAAGATGATATTTTTTCTGCAATAGGTACATCAAGGATGAAGATTCTTCGATAGGGTTGGACACACCGTGTAGACAGTAAGTAGTCAGCTTGATTCTTGGATATGTCAGTCCAGGCCGTGAGGAATTAGCTTATTTTGGGATTAACTCCTACTGGGGCGGTCGTGATGGATGAAAGCTATGGGTGCCATTCAGAAGGTGAGGCAAGGTACTGGGTGATGGCCTTCGGATGAAACAGTATAAGCAGTTGTCTCGATTCATCTGGAGTATCCGTAAGGGTGACTTGGTACCGGTCTTGGTAGGGAAGGTGTAGAGGTAGAAGTAGGTTTTTTTTTCTTTTTTTGTATCTTTAGTTATAGTATTAGATTAGTTTTTCTTTCTTTCTGGAGGTTGGTACTAGTATCCGGCTTTTATAATTCCTTTTACAAAAGCGTGTAGACTTTTATAACAAATCGTACTAGTTTGAAGACCCAAGGATATTGAGGGGAGATTTGGGAGGACTGGGGAAAAGAATTACTTTATTTGGTGCTAGCACTGGGGTGTGAGGGAGAATCAGAGCATACTAATATCTAAGGAGGTCTTGCTTTCAGTCCTCACTCTGAGGACTCATGCTACGTAAGTGTGACGTGTTAGGATTTTCCTTTTGGATGGAAGTCTTATATCTGTTCTATATAATTTTATTTCTATTGTATACCGGGCAATGTCCATCGATATACACATAATAAAGATCATGATTACAGTGCGTTTTCAAAAAAAAAAAAATTTTCATATATTTATATAACATTAAATACAATAAATATGTTTAACTTGTTAAAAAAAAAAAAAAATTTTCATATATTCATACAAAATCTTATTACTAAAGAAAAATAGACTAATAAAAAAAATAATCCAAAAGAAGATAAGAAAATTAAAAAAATTTTCTTTATTTAATACTTATCAAATAAGTAAATAATTTTTTATATTTTTATAAAACTTATATTTTAATAGTTTTTATAACTTGTAAAGTAATCTTTATGATTAGTTAAATGCATTTATTAGAATAGTATTAGGTAAATTTAAAGTGTTATTAATAATATAGACATTAAAATTTACTTTACTTTAAATGACACTTTAATTGGCTTATAAAGGTAAGGAATTATACTTTTGATGAGATGTGTTTCTTAGTAGTAATAGATATTTATAGTTTTGAAAGAAATATTAAGATATCAATAGTAAAAAATTTTTATAATAATATTAGTAACAGTAAAATTAACACTATTAATCAGATTAATGCATGAGTAACTAGTTTTAAGTAATAAAAAGAAACTGCTATTTTATGATATTTATACTTTATTTCTTTCTATCTTTTTATATTACTATTTTTTTCATTCATTTTTACTTAGTTGAGTCCTGACTTTTTTTTTCAATATAATTTTTATAAAAAATATAATAAAGACTTTCACTTTGATTTTTAAAAACTGTATGCATGTTTTATAAATAATATGAATAATAATATATATGAAAATTTTATTATGCAATTTAACATTGATCTGTTACTAGAAATTCTGAAAAAAAATTCTGCTACAATAATGTTATTACATGGCCAATTTTTATAGTTTTGCTTGAAAGTTCTGGTATATATTTTTTATTATGCAGTTTCAAATTATTAATAAAAAAAACTTCTACACACTTACCTATAATAATAATTAAATTATAAAATAAATCTAGAATAAAAGTATTATTTTGTTGATATTAGTATATTTAATATAACTAATTTATAATTTTATTTTAGAACAAAGAATTATTCTAATTTTTTTTTTTGCAGTTGAAATAGAATAGGAGTAGGTGACAATGAAATAGAACTAATCAACTATTATATTATTAATCAGATTTTTGTGATGTAATTATCCAAAGGCATATTCCAAAAGTTTTATTGCTTATAGACCTAATGAAAATTATATAAAAAGATGTTTGCTCCAATTAGTAAATCTATTTATATATTCTATGCAAATAAAAAATGAAAAATTAAGTGAAACATTCAAACTTACTATAATTTGCAATTATTGATATTATTATTCAATCAAAAAATAAGTATAGTTTTATTACTCAACTAACTTTTTAAAATATGACATCATGATGTTAATTAATTTTCTGCCTCTATAGATGTTTTAAAATAAAATAGACATATTACTCTTCTTGTTATATATTGGCATTTTGATATTTACCAAAAAAGTTACCAATTATTATTACATGTACAATAGATGCAATGAAATTATTTGTATGAATCTTGTCACATACAATGACATAGCAAAAGTCTGGCGTAATATATAAATAATTTTTCTGACATAAGCATCTTTACATGCCAAATTTTTAAAACTTTACACAATATCATTTTGGTAATAACTCAGAAAAATTAAGCAATACAAAGTAAATTTCTTATATATGAGGCAAAATAGAATTATGTAAAAGTGAATCATGAAAGTAAGTGTAAGTTGGTAATATTGTTTTATATTATTTTTTTTATTTCAGTTGCTAATACTTCTGTAATTATACTATAGGTTTTAAATTTCTTAATTGCTGATCTGATTAAGATTGGCATTGTATTATTAATAAAATTCAGAATTAAATTTGCCAATTTTATATTAGAATACAAATTTCAAAAAAAAATATTTTATAGATGATATATTAACTATAAATAAAAACATATAATATACTGAAAAAATACTTAAAAAAAAGAATTTGCAAAAAAAAATTATATGTTTATATGCAAAAAAATGAGTTTAATGTGTATGCGCATCAGATTTATACCTTAAAATATAGGAAATTTCAATATTTTATTTTACTATATTGTGTTATTTATATTAAAAACATATAATTTTTAGCTTTCAAAGTTGTTTTTAAAGATTTTTTTAAAATATTTTTATTATTAGAACTAGTTAAAAGTTAAAGAAAACTGGTATTAAAAATATAATTATGACCAGTCATATTTGCTAAAAAACTTCATAAAATAAAAGAAATATTATATTTGTGGTACTTTTGTTTATGAAATAGGTGAAAATTTATTCATATATAAAATATAAAAAATGCTTTTTTTTATTATCGCCAAATTTATTAGACTAATTTTAGACAGATTAGCAATTAATCTTGAAGAAGTTTTCTTTTGAAAAATAATATTTTATATAATCTGTATGTTTGGAAGAGATATAAATATAATAGACAAAAATTCTGCAAATATAGATGGGGGATAAGAACCTTGTAATTAATAATAGTAGTTATAAAAACAAATTAGTTATAGAAATTTACTAAAAATGTGCAAAAACAAAAAAATAATATAATACTAAAACTTATATTAAATGGTTTAAGATCTGTGTATTCTCTTCTTCTTTAATAGCATCATATATTTCATTTACTCTTCTTCACTTCTGAATTAATAAAATTTGTATAATATTAGAAAAAATTATATATATTATTAAAAAATATATGTATTAAATAATATAATCACATGTCTGTAAATTTTCAAAGTAAGCTTTTGCAAATATATGACACATATTAAGTAATATCAAATATTTCAGGATTAATTCTATTTTACATATTTATTCCTATTATGCAGTACTTTACAGAGGAATTAAAGATAATAAAATTGAAAATTCTGGAGGGATTTAAAGATTATGAAAATTGAAGATAAGTTTCTTTATCTAACTGATAATGAAAAACCTATCTATTTATTTGCTTCTGTTATAATAATTTAAAAGACATTATTCTTAAGGATAATGTAAAAAGATTGTGAATTACTAGTACTTTAGAGACTGGAAAAATATATTTCAGCTACTACCTATTATAAGGTTACTTGCCGAAACCTATCTAGCCCAACGTGAAATGCTAAAACTCTTATATAGTGTCAAAACTGCGAAATTGCGAAACTGCTAAAACTTGCGAAACTGCCAAAATTTGTGAAACCTTTATAATAAATTTATCCATAGTTTTGGCACAACAAGTAGTAATATTTTATATGAGTTTCGGCATAGTTTCGCCATATAATTCAATAAATTTATATGTAATTGAATAATTTATTGTAATTTTTATGTTTATTTAATATTATAATAAAAGATTACATTTCTTTGAAGTAAACTTCATTTCTGAGTTCAGTTTGTCNGAGAAGGTTTGGCAACCTAAAAAAATAAAGAAAGAAATGTTAGTAACATTTCTTTAATATTAAAAAACTCTCCCTCTCTTTTCAACTTACATTTCAAGTCCATTTTGCCTAAGAAGTTTGGTAACCTAAAAAAATAGAGAAAGAAACATTAGTAACATTTCTTTTAATATTAAAAAAAACATTTTCCCTTTCCAACTTACATTCCAAATCCAGTTTACCCAAGGAGTCCGGTAACCTAAAAAAAATAGAGAAAGAAACGTTAGTAACGTTTCTTTTAATATTAAAAGAAACATTTCCCCTTTTCAACTTACATTCCAAGTCCAGTTCACCCAAGGAGTCTGGTAATCTAAAAAAAATAGAGAAAGAAATGTTAGTAACGTTTTTTTAAATATTAAAAAAAACATTCCCCCTTTCCAACTTGCATTCCAAGTCCAGTCCGCCCAAGGAGTCTGGTAACCTAAAAAAAATAGAGAAAGAAATATTAGTAATGTTTCTTTTAATATTAAAAGAATCATTCACCCTTTCCAACTTACATTTCAAGTCCAGTCCGCCCAAGGAATCCGGTAACCTAAAAAAAATAGAGAAAGAAACGTTAGTAACATTTCTTTTAATATTAAAAGAATCATTCACCCTTTCCAACTTACATTCCAAGTTCAGTCCGCCCAAGAAGTCCAGTAACCTAAAAAAAATAGAGAAAGAAATGTTAGTAACGTTTTTTTAAATATTAAAAAAAACATTCCCCCTTTCCAACTTACATTTCAAGTCCAGTCCGCCCAAGGAGTCTGGTAATCTAAAAAAAATAGAGAAAGAAACATTAGTAATGTTTCTTTTAATATTAAAAGAATCATTCACCCTTTCCAACTTACATTCCAAGTCCAGTCCGCCCAAGGANTCNGGTAACCTAAAAAAAATAGAGAAAGAAACGTTAGTAACGTTTCTTTTAATATTAAAAGAATCATTCACCCTTTCCAACTTACATTCCAAGTTCAGTCCACCCAAGAAGTCTGGTAACCTAAAAAAAATAGAGAAAGAAATGTTAGTAACGTTTCTTTAATATTAAAAAAAGTCTCTCCCTCTTTCAACTTACATTTAAGTGTTTAATAATCTAAAAAAAAAGAGAAAAAAAATATAAAAAAAAAATTTTTAATAAAAAATTTTTTTTAATTATTAATCAAATGATTATCAAAATGCCAAAATTGTATGTATGTCATATGATATACTACACCGAAATGCTGAAACAGTTTTGGCAGTTTCAGCATTTCAGGTGATTTTGCGAAACTAGTTTCGGCAGTTTCGTATACGCTATTCTACCAAAACCCCCTAGTTTCAGCAAGCAACCTTAGATACAAGTAAATTAGATGTTGTTAAAAATTTTCCTCAACCAGAAAGTGTACGTCAAGTACGAGGATTTTTAGGTCTTTGTTCTTATTATAGAAAATTTATTAAAGATTTTTCTAAGAAGGCTAAATCTCTTAACCAATTATTGCAAAAGGATCAACTATTTATCTGGGATGTTGAACAAGCACATGCATTTGAAACTTTGAAAAATTATTTAATCTCTGTTCCTGTTATTAAGTATCCTGACTTCACCAAACCATTTGTACTTTATACTGATGCTTTTGAAAAAGGATTAGGTGCAGTATTATAACAAAAGGATGAGCAAGGAATTGAACAACTTATTGCTTATGCCAGTAGAAGTCTTTTCAAAGCTGAGCAAAATTATGCTACCACTGAACTTGAGTGTTTAGCAATTATTTGGGCCATTGAACACTTTCATCATTACCTTGGTTCCTAAGAATTTACACTTATTACTGATCACTCTACTCTACAATGGTTACAAAATAAAATACCATTAAAAGGAAAATATGCTAGATGGATTCTTTGTTTACAACCTTACAATTTCAAAATTATTCATCATGCTAGATGAAAATATGGCAATGCAGATGTATTATCACGTCTTAATGAGGAAACAAAGTTTTTATAGCAGATTTTCAGGAATATGATGAGAATTTTGACCCTATTCGTGAGCAAGCATGGAATAAATCTGAATCTGAAACTAGTTAGCAGGAAGAATTTCAGAAATGGAAAAATGAAGACATTGAACATAACTCTTGGAGTATACCTCGAAGTGAAATTGAATCTGAAGTTAGTAATCTCTGGAATACTTGGACTACCACTTATAATTACACTGAGGAAGAAGTAAAAGCTTTATACCAAGAAATTATTAAAGTAAAGCAAGTAATTGCTAATCAACCTATTACCAGAGGAGGTTCTTGCTGTGATTTTTCTTGTGATATAGAAAATTATCACATTCATACTTATTGTACCTTCTGTAAACGCAATCTATCTTATAATACCTTAGTACATAATTGTATTTTTGGACTTAAACTTGGACAAATTCATCCTGACATGAATCCTAATTATTTAGTCAATGAAGTCTTTTGGGAAGAACCTAAATTAATATAACAATAAAGTCAGAAGAGCTTAGGAAAGTAAAAGGAAGATTTCTTTTCTTATCAAACTAAGCAATTACGAAAAATTGAACATGAATATCAACTTGAAATGTAAGGAGAACCTAGTAATCATATTCCTTATGATTTTTCCCAAGAACAACTTAAACCAAGTCAAAAAAGATTTCTTTCTTCTCAATAACTTATAATTAATCAACTTAAAGAAACATATTGTAAATGAAAGCGAAAAGTTCCTGCAGTATGACAGACAACTTGCAAATATGGAATTACAACATTACCAAAACTTGAAATTTTATTTAACAACATAACAAATGCCAAATAATCTTACTCCAAAAGAGCAAAAACATCTTAAAATTCAATCAAAACATTTCAAAATTAAAGAAAACATTTTATTCAAAAAGGATAAACATCAACCAACAAATTTATTAAAAGTACTTCAAAAACATGAATTAGAAGCAATTTTATTTTTAATACACAATCATCCCACTGGAAGACATTTTGAAACAGAAAGAGTTCAATAAAATCAGACATCTTTATTATTGGCCACAAATGTATGAGGATATTTGTCAATATGTTAAAACATGTGATACTTGTCAACGAAGAGGAAAGCAGAAAACTAAGGAACCTTTACATCCTCTTGAAGTAGTTCACCCTTTTCAACGTATTGGAATAGATATAGTAGGACTTTTACCTTTAACTTTACACCATAATAGATATATTGTTGTTACTACGGATTATCTCACTAAATGGCCTGAAGCAAAATCTTTACATGAAGCCTCTGCTGTTACAGTTGCATAATTTATTTATGAAGAAATTATTTGTCGACATGGTTGTCCAGAAATAATTTTATCAGATCGAGAAACTCATTTTAGAAATCAACTTGTGGATGAATTACTCCAAAAATTTTCAATATGTTATTATTTTCAACTCCTTATCATCCACAAACAAATGGTCTTGTAGAACGTTTTAATAGAATACTTTGTGAATTCTTGGCAAAAATTGTAACAAATGTGCAGGATTAGGATCAACATATTGCTTCTGTACTTTTTGCTTATAGAACTGCGCAACAATCCACTACAAAGTTAACACCATTTTATTTAACATATGGAAGAGAAGCTCGATTACCCATAGATTATAAAGAAATGAGGAAATCACTATTTTAGATTGTCTAAATCAATTAATAGAAAAATTACCTTTTATTAGAGAACAAACTTGAAAGCAAATTCAAAAAGTTCAACAAAAGCAGAAAGATTTGCATGATCAGCAAATTACATATGAAACACAATTCGCAATTGGTGATAAAGTCTTGATGTATGATGCNGCCAAAGATAAGCAATGGTCNGGNAAATTAAANCCAAAATGGAAAGGACCATTCTATATTCATAATATTTTACCAAATGGAGTTTACAAATTACGTACCTTAGATGGAAAAGTATTGGCTACACCAATTAATATTAAATTATTAAAANCTTATCATGATCGACAAACCATNTGGGAACNAACAATTTTTATTNATAATCCAGAAGAAAATATATAAATAGCCTACCTGTCCGCAAAAAATTTAATACTTTTTCCAAAATTTTTGAAATGGATAAAATACTTGCTAAACTTGCTGAATTAGAACCCTTCGTAATAACTCTTCCTGAAATTCCAGAACACCAATTGGATAAACGTCAAGCAAAGTTTGAACATTTATATCAACAACTTCAACGATTTGCAAGGTTGAAGCAACATCACCAAGTTTTATATACTGCTTATTATTTAGGAAAATTAATTGAACATGATACTCGCTCTCATTGAAAGAAACAACTAATAAAATCTCAAATGACTTCTTATTATTCCTAAAGAATAACAAATACTTATTTTATTTTTGATGTTTATGGAATCGAACAAATCTTTCGTACCAAAAATTTGATCTTTAAAAAAATAAGAAATCTTAAATCCTTTGAACTGTGACAAATACTTGCAATAAATTTCACAGGAGCTCGATTTTAAGAGGAGGAAAATATTACCATGTGATTTCTTATCCTGTGGCGCAGTAAATGATCATCAGATAAAAAAGGTGAAAATGGTATTACCTATTAAATTTATTTAATCTATTTAATTTATTTTATTTATTTTATATATTATATTTATTATACTTATTATATTTAGTTTATTTATTATATTTGTATTATCTATTTTATTTTCTTTACATTTATTTTTATATAAAAGCACTGAGTTTTAGACTTAGTTAGCTCAGAGTCTTTTCCAGTAGTTTTGGATAAAGTTAGATAGTTTAGCTATTAACTCAATAATAAAGTCTAAAGTTAAATATACACTTTACCTTCACGTCTCTCTGTTACTTGTATGAATCGATTATGTATCGATTTGTATTGTGAAATTATTGTAAACTTGTATCAAACTGTGTGTTTAAACCTTTGCCAATTAATTTGATTTACATTTATCCTCACATATAAACATATAAAACATACACTTATTTCTGGATTCCCTGTACATCTGAATAGATCACTTTAGGTTTTTCTTAGTTAGTTATTTGTATTTACATACGACGCTGACACCGAACCAGTAAAAATTACTAATACATTTTGGGAAATTATTTTTGCAAATTAATTATCCCTTAAATGACTTTTGAGCTTATTTGCCCAGAATTTTTTTTTTAGTGTTACAGAATAATATTCTGAAATACAGTTATCCCCCTATATAATCACACCTCCTGGAACTGAAAAAAAAAGGTGTGATTATAAAAAACCTATATGATGTGACTATAGAGAAGGTTTTTTTAATAATATTATTAGTAACTTGGGCCAAGCATAAATGTGCTTATAAGGGAGGTGTGACTAAACAGAAGGTGCTTATAGAGGAGGATGACTGTACATTGATTGACAAATTTTGCATTATTGTATATTAATTTCACAAGTTTGATCAACATATCCTTACCATTTAAGGTTACGATATTATACAAATTGGTGATTTTGCCTAAAAAATAACTAGCCAAATTTGTATTCCAATCTCGCTAAAAATAGTGTAACCAATTGCTTAAAACTGGAGGAATTCAGATTCATCAATAATTTTTATATTGTATGATTAGTTAAAAAATTTTTTCTTTAGCGACGCTAGATTCCAGCCCTTAAAAACGCTATATTTACTCAATTACAAGAAGTGTACCAACCACAAAATTGATATTTTTTATTAAAATATTATTATTTATATGCCAGTAAATATTTTTTAAAGTTATAAACAATAAAAAAAACACAAAAAAAGATACTAAAATTATTTATTTCTATGATTTACAAACTGTCTAGCTCGTTGTGCCATATTTTATTTATGTTGAGCGGCATATCTGGCTATCCAATTTTGAATAGTTAATACTTTCAGAATGTCATTTCTTATAAATTACCTTTCTTCACTAATTTTGTAAGTTTATTCCACATTTCCTGTGCACTATATCTATCACTTTTATCTAAATTTCCTGCTAAAAAGTATCCCTCCAGAAGTGCTATAATGTGTTTACTAATTCTTTTACCACCTCCCTTTTTTCCAAATTTCTGATTTTCCTTTAGTGCCCAACCTAACATGAGCAGAAATTCCTGATATACACTTTAGTTTTATAGTAGGTTAATTGTAATTCTTACAAAAGGACATATATCTGATATCTAATCTTACCTTATTTCTTCATTTGAATCCAATATATCAGTGGATAGTATTTGATTTTTTTTGATAATATTATAATTAGCTTAAGGATCTAGCATAATCCTCTATTTAAAATCAAACTATACCTGTATTTTCCATTTACTGTGATAAAGCATCTTTTAACAAAGATACTAATTCACATCTATTGTTTATATTTTCATGGCTTATTTTCAGATTTGACAGCTGGTTTCTTAGTTGATCTATATTTAGACGATTAGGAAAAATTCCTAGAAGTAATATATTAGCTTAAAATGGTGCCATATAGTAATATTAATGACAACAGTTCAATATCTGACTTATTTGGTAATGGGATAATCCAGGAAGTTTGAGAAACTATGTGCTGAGAAACTTGGGAATCTGGTTTTTGTATTTCTTTTTTTTGTAATTTTTGTAATTTTTCTGGTAAAAAATAATTCCATTTGCCAATATTTGGAATAGAACGTGCGCAAATGTAGCCAGCATATTCACCTT
>QKYT01000149.1:3467-40243 GCA_003550305.1 Glomus cerebriforme | reverse complement strand
GCGTTTGATTGCATGTGATATCTACAACATTTTCAATATGTTAATATAATAATAAAGGTAAATTGATTAAAAAATGTGAACTAAAAATTGATTTTAACTTGAGCATGATGAGAATTAATTGACATCTTTGCTTCACCAGCCTCAAGAAATGTCCATTTTCTAACATCAACATTATACTATTCCTTCCATCTTCTCATTATTATCATTAAATCCGCATTGTGATAATGTGATCCGTTATCTGAGATAAAAGTAATCCACTCTGGTTTAGGATTTAGTTCTATTATCACCGCATATAATGAGGACGTAGTGAACCAAGAGTCTTGGTAGGTATCATTGGACCAATGGTCAAAAGCATGAATCTGTAAGTTCATACCTTCTTGTGAATGAGTATATACTAATGCTNAATGCAGTNTCCATNCNTTTTTTCCAAAAAAATCTTGTTTTGTTTCTCGTGCACTTTTGGGAAGGATTTTCATTTTATAGTCAATAACTATCACAGTACCTTTTTCATCAATTTTACCTAAATGTGCATTAAACTATGCATTTAAATAAACCTTCCGCATTTGATGTGCTAAATAATACAACAAATACCCTTTTAACTTTTCTAATTCAGCATGAAAATTGGATGGTATGTGTTCTTGGATTTGTTTAAATAGGCGAAAAAAACTTCCACAATGATCACAAATTTTGGTATGTAATTGCAAACAAACTCCAAAAGCATATAACATGCAATGATTTATGCATGCATTGTGTTATGTATAACCAAATGAATCAATTTTTAGTTTATTCTCATAATCTTTTTTCAAATATCTTTGTAGATTATCACATTCATTTAATAGTTGATTCTAATTGATTTAAAAAAATGTTAATTGATNNGNTTTAATTAAGGTAATATCAATTAATCAATTAATATTTNCCTGTAAATTCAAGTTTAGAATATGACATTGTATTAATTTNNNAAGCTCATCAAATGATTCNTAACCATATATATTANAGATTGAANAGAGACCTCCCAAATCCTCTTTATAAATATATTGGTTTCCTTGTAAATATCTATAAAATGCAGTTCTTTTAAGTCCATCAGGATATTCCTCATGGAACTGTTCCCATAAAATCTTTTTGGTATTTTTTAGGTAATATACAGGTAATCCACTAGCACTATCTGTTTTATAAGAACTCATTATAACGTTTGCTTTATTCTGAAAAAAATTTTCAATTTGTTTCTTTTTTTCAGATGATAGTTGTTGAGAAGTAAATTTGGGTTTTTCCATTTGAACATCTCCTAAACTATTAATACGTGCATAATAGTGTGCTTCAGTAATTAAATAATTGGAAATCTAATAATTACAGGTATTATATAATTTATTAGAAATTTTTTTTCATAATTTTTGTAAATTTTTGATACTAACTGATAAATTATGTTTTATTGTTTCATATGAAAACTTATTAGCAATAATGGATAATATTCTTCTTTTACTATCAATTCCACGAATATTACTATCTAGTGCATCTTGAAATGCATTCCAAAATTGCTTTGTATGGTTTTCAGGGGTTGTTTGAAGGAAACTGCAATTGTATAATTATGTTAGTGTATCTTTATTTTTATCTGGATCTTTTGATTGCATCCAAAATTCAAGCTAAAAAAAATTTCAATTTAGAATTATGCAAATTTTTTTTAAAATCAAATTTTTATTTAATTACCTCTGATTCTTTTTTAAAAGGGATTATTCTAGTACAACCAGTATGACACAATAAAGCTTTTCATGCATGAAATTCATGATCTTTGATAATGTAACCAATTGGATATATTTCCTTTAGTTTTTATATTAATTCAATAATATTACTTTTTTTGATTTTGCCATTCAATAAAGATGTTTTTCCAATTAATAGACATTAAAATACATTTTTTCAAATGATAATTGAAAATTTTATTCATAATTTCTTTATTTTGCCAACCATCAGCTGTATAATAAGGAAGTTTTTCTCGATCAATTACTAATTTTATTTCATTATGTTCAAGTCCAAAGAGGGTGCTTCCATTAAATTTTGTTAATATTCCAATTTTTTTCCAAACTAAATTAGGATTAGCATCACGAAATACATATATTTCTTGAAATTCTTTATAAATTTTAACAATTGCTTCATCATTATCAAATTCTTGAAAAAATAGTGACCAAGAATGATTAAAATCATGTATAAAAGAATTTTTATATCCCTCACCCACATAATTCCAATCAGAATTATTTGATACACCAATACTAAAAACCATTATGTTTAAATTCTCAATTTTAAAAGCAAAGAGATGAAAATGTACATCAGAAAGTAATGCCTCAGATATATGTGGGATATCAAATCCCATAACTAAAGGTCCTATATGTTTTGTTTTATTAGAAAATGCTTTTTGATATACTGAAGTAATTGTTTTTGATGAACTTTCACATACATTACTACGCAAACCTTCAGATTGACATATATACCCAGGTTGAAACTCATTATAATTAGGATCTTTGATATCTTGAGTATTTCCTTGGACCACTGTAATGATAAAATCACGATTATTTATTGTAGTAAGTGTTTTCATATCAAGACGTATTGGACAAAAAGTNGTATTGTCNNTAGTTAGNNGAGCCAACCACCATTCTNTAGAATATGGTCCANAATGCAAGTTGTNTATAANTNCTCCTGCAGAAATAAGCGAAACTGAGTATTCTTTTTGCTTTGGCATTACTTTGGCATTGTTTTAGAAGTAGTTTATTTAGCCAGATTAGAAGGATTCTGAAAAAAAGTTTTTTTATATATAAATTGTTCCCATATATACTATATGTTGATCACTTCTTATCAGGTGGATCATGAATTAATATAAATAAAAACTTTAGCAATAAATATCTCAGCAACCAGTGATCACAGAAAGATGATTTTGTTATCATTAGACTCACCTAATCGAGAAAAATCCAATGAACTATTAATCATCTTTCTAGAATTAATAAATGGTGAGATAAAATTTTTATTATTTCAGCCAATCAGAATTTCAGAATAATTTCAAATTTCAGTTTCAGAATTTCAGATTTCAGATTTTGGGTAAATCAATTTCAGAGCTATTCTTAAATCTATATCCATTTATTTTCAAAAAAAAAATACAAAGTAAAAATAATATTAAAAATTTCATATGAACTGATTTTTGGAATGCTAATCAATTAATATACCTAATATATTTTATTTGCTAATAGACCAGTCTGGATCTTTTCTTTTTTGGTATAAATATATATGTAAATAAAAGTAAATAAAAATAAAATTTTTATGGGTAAATCTAGATCTAATATGAGGATGAAACATTTATTTATTACTTGATTTTTTTTTAATTTAATAATTCTGGCTAAAATTAAGAAAATTGCCTTTTTTTAGAAGTTTTATATACCTAAATTTTAATTTTAAAGAAGAATAAAATTATTTTTTTTTGATCTATATAACATTATTTAAATATTCAAAAATAAAAATTATGGTTAGGATTAAAAATTTTGGCCAAAATTAAGTATATAATGATTAACATATAACAAATAGAATTTCACACTTTGAAAAACTCTAAAATAAATAGTAAAAATAAAAATCAAATAGTATGATATGGAATAATAAATTGGAGATGATGAATAATGATATCGCATCCCTGCATTTGCCCAATTTTTATAATTTAAATTGGTTTTATTTTATTAAATTTTACATTATATTTTTTTATGAATTTTATCTTTTTTAAAGTTTAAAAGTTAAAATCATATATTAAAATAGAAAAATTTAATTAATAAAAGTTATTTCTTATAATAAATTTTTAAATATTATATTAAAATTTTATATAACTACAAATAAATTCTAATAAAATTATCAAGTTTTTTTTTAAAAATTATGATTATTTTTAAAAGTACAAATTTTTGATTAATAAATTAAAGTTTATTTTTTTCAATATAATAGAAAAATTAATACCATAATTTGTGGCATATAAGCATTTTTTTTTTACTTTGTTTTAGATAAATTATATTGTATGAATAATATAATGATCATTTAGTTGTATTTATGCAATATAATAATATATAACTTCCTTATAACATGAGACAAATATGTAATTTACTTAAACCTGTTTATAAACAAAATATGGTTATTAAAAAATCTACTAAATGATAAGTTAAATAAGTCACCAAAAGACAAGTTAAATAAGTAACCAAACTGAATGAGTTAAACAAAGTCAAGTTATTAAACATATTTAAGTTAAATGTATAAAGCTTCTATAACTAAATAAAGTTTATATTTTATTGAATAAAAAAAGAAAGTTGTAGTTTACGCTAAATAAAATAAAAAAAATAAGGTAGTAAAATATTTTTAACTTAATGGTAGTATAATTAGATATTGGATTAAAGCAAGTGAGAATTGGATAACTGAAATAAGAAGAACATAAAGGTTAGTTGTAGTTAAAAAACCTTCTACTTCAAAGTTAAAAAAAAGTTATATATTTGAATTATTAAATAGTAAAAATAAGGATTGGCTATGACTTATATAACTGTAAAGATTATTATGTTTAATATTTTAAAAGAACTAGAAATAACTGCACTTTATAGTAATTTTACAGAAAATTTTAAAATATTATTTATTTTACTATTAATGTGATAGGTGAATAAAATGATAAACAGTTTATATTCATAAAACTGACAATGAGAAAAATAAATTCACCATCATTTTAATTTGTGTAGCTAAAAAGTTTTTTTTTATCTCTAATTTTACCTAAAAATTAATGAGATTTTTCTTTAAGATCTTAGGTAAAATCAGAGAAATGGAACAATTAATGCTAAATTCTTTATTATAAATAAAGTTGCCTGTCTAAATCTCTTCAAAATCCTACGATTAGTTTTGTCAAAATTTTACTATAGATTTATTATAGTTTCGGTAGAATTTTGGCAGTTTTGGCAGTTTTGGCAATTATAATAGGTTTTGGCAGTTTCGCTTTTCTCCAGAGTTTCGCCAGTTTTTTAATATAACTTTAATATAGTTTTGGCAGAATTTTACTTTTTGGTAAAACATCATCTTGTCTAAACCTCTAAGTTTCGGCAAGCAATCTTAATTATAAATGGAACTAAGTTACCTCTAATCTGTATTTTTAAAGAAAAATAGATATCTTGTGATAAACAGATTTCTGATAGAATTTTTGTTTAGTTTTAAGACAATAGGTGAATAGATATAGGCTTAATAAAAATTATGTTGAGTATTTTGTTGATAAAATTGACAAATCTGATCTTCTAACAATGATAGTTTACAATTCTTTCAAGAGATATTTACAAGAACTTGTAAAAGAAAAGTTTTGTAAAAATAGATTTGATTTAATAGTGATTTCAGGTAACTTGATAAGCATTTGTCAATTTCTTAATATAGTAACTAATAAGCTATTTAATTAGTGATATATTTAAGAATCAGAGAAATTAATTAGTAAAATTTGGGGAAATCAAATATAAAAAAATTGGATTAGCACTTGAATTTCCTTCTTTGAAAAGCTGCATAATACAAATTTTCTTTTTAGTGGGAAGTATAATTTTGGGTTTTGAAATTTGTATATCATCACGTATCTAATCATATGAGATATAAATCACATGTTTTTATTATAGAAGAATCTGAAATTCTAGGATTTTTGAAAAAACTATAGTAAATACAATAGTAAAATCCCCTAATTTTTAATATAATCAGTCTCCAATTCTTATATAAATTATGAATTAAAGAGACATTATGGTCCTCATGGTCACTTATTTAGGATAGTATTTAATTAGTACTGTTAGATATATGGCAAGAGAGATTCTTGCACTTTTTGGTTTAATATATAAAATAATATATATAATTATCCCTGATCGGCATTAATTAAAATTAACAATTTTCTTTAATTATTACACAGATTACGAATTAAAAATAATCTTTATAAAGAATGGTATTTATAAATGGCAAATGGTGACATTAGGAAAATCACAGTTAGAAACTTATGACATACTAAATTAAGTAAAATTTGTAAATAGATAAAACATATGTAGAATAATATTTCAAATAAAATAATTATTCAATCTTTTAAAAAATACAAAATATCAAATTCCTTAAATAAACTATATTAATAAATTTAAAAATAAGAAAATTCTGATAGAAATGTATGAAAATTTGGATAATATAATAAGATTACAAATTAGGTAATTTGAATTTTATTTTATTATATTTTTATATATTTACTGTATATTATATTAATTGCATTTTTTTTATAAAGATTTGAAACTATCACTTTGAAGAAATAATCCCTTTTTTAAAATTGAGCTAAATATTTCTATATACAATAGTGAGTATGTTGATTTTGATGAAAATAATTTTTTATATAATGATTAAAAATTTATATTATAAACTTTATTTTAATAAATAATTTGTAAAATATTACTTATAAATAAGCAGTACATATTTATTTTAGCTAATTTTTTGGTATTACTTTATCAGGTAATTACTTTTATTAATTAATATAAAAATGCAGGAATATTTACTTTTGGAAGTACTTACTAATTATAAAATATGGTAATTATATTATATAATATAAAATATTAATTTAATCAAAAAATTTTTTTTTGAAATAGGTTTATTATTTTTAATAATAAGTAAAAGCTAAATTTACAGTAAAATTGCAAGTAAATTTGCCTGTAATTAATTACTATTTAAGAAATAAAATCTGTATTTTATTATAATAAGCTACCATATATATGAGTTTCTTTTTTAGCTTTTTAATTCTGATTTAATTACTTTCAATTTTTAAATTATAATTGTTTCTTTATTTTTACAATAAACTTTAATCTCTCATTTTATTTAATTAGTAATAATAGTTACTAGTGATTGTATTTCTTAATTTTTAACTATATAAGACTTTTGCAAGTTCTTATTAATATTCCTTAATTTCTGTTTTAATCATATTTTTAAGTATTTCTTTTGCTTTAAATTTTTATTAAAACTTAATAACTTTCTTATCTTATTTAATTGCAGATAAGTTTACATTTCAGATAAGTTTACATTTCAGAAATATATTGAAATTATCAATACTAGTAAAAGAAGTTATTATTAACAAAACTAATACAAGAAAGAAAAAATAGTAGATTGATGAAAATTATAAAATTATTAATAAAAATAAGTAAAGTTAAAGTATTATATAAATTTGATTGCAATTACAGTCAGTATTTGATATAACAAAGTAGGTATTCAGATTAATTAGGCCTTTGTTATAAGAAAATTTGTTAATATTATAATGAATTATTTAGTATAATAGGAAAATCTGATATAATATGGTATAATATAAAAAAATCCAGAAAATTTGGTATATTTATATAATATAATTTTCTTTAGTTAAAATTTATCTTATAAAATTTTTATTATATTAAAAAAATTCATTAAATGAAAATTTGGTATAAAGAGTATCATTTTATATATATGTGTAATTTATAAAATTTATTTTATTAAATGGTATATAATATTTAATTAGTAAAATTTGGTATAAGAAGATTTTTTTTTATATATTAAAATCTGTATCATATTGAAAATTCATTATATTGTAAAATTTGTTATATTAAAATTTATTATAAGAAAAGCTGACTGTATTTAGGTGATATAAAGTAATAAAATTAGTTCTTATAATTGGCTGGGTTCAATCTGTGTTAAATTTTAAAAAAAAATTTTATATATTATTATTATATACAATTTTTTAAAAAATTACAAAAAAATTTCATATGAATTTTACATATAAAATTTTTTGAAAAAAAATTAAAAGCTGGGTTGTTAGGTTATTTTTAAAATTTTTATGTTATGAAAACCAATAAATTAAGTTTGTATGGCTTTATGCTAAAATTTATTCTATTTTATTAGACTTTTTATTTCTAATTGTCCAGAGCGAAGTGAAGGACTATATATATTTACACAAGGTGATAAATAACTAAGATCACATGGCAATTTTCAGTACTATTTTGATTGTTTTGATATTATATTGAATAAGATATACTAATAACAATAAATAATGTTATACAAATAGTTTTTTTTCTCAAAGCTCTGGATTTATAATGATTTCCATTGCCTAATTTTAGTAAAAGATGTAAGCTATAAAGAGTTTGAAAAAAAATGTGAATATATAAATATATCAAAGTTTTAAAAATATCAAATGAAATTATAGTTATAATTGAGTTTTCAAATTATAATTATAAAATTGCTTATGGTTAATTTACTAGATAATTTCTAAATGCTTTTTTTAATTTATCATATTAAAATTAAGTTAGTAATACTAGATTAATAAGTATATACTCTTTAATATTTAGTTTGTAAATATATATAATATATTTTTTTTTAAAAGACAAGTTAATCGCATTTATTATAATTATTGAAGTTCTAAAAAGAATACATAATTACGAAAGATAAATCACGAATATACCCTCTTTAACAGAAAAGCATAACTTGTCGCGCGAAGGTTAAATTCAGGAGAAAAGTTTTGTTAAATATATATAATATATTATTATATTAAATCTAACTTTATTACATTAGCTTATTTTATTACTTTAGATATTTCATTTGTACCAAAACCTTTACTTAAGCCAGTTCAAATCTTATATAATGTTTAGGTATTATTTCTTAAATTTTATTATTGAAAATACAAAAATTAATAATCTGAATATACTGTATAATAGTTTAAAGAATAATTCTTGGTTAACTGTTATTATTAAGGTAATTATTATCACTATTTTTGAATTACTGTAAATTATGCATTATCGATCATTTATAAATAAAAACTGAAAACATTTGCATCACATGATGATCAACATTAATAAGCCAATAAAATTTACCAAAATACTTAATACGTAATCTGTAAAAAATTTTTTGTTTCGCTCATTTCGCACAAAAGAAAAAAAAATAATTTATTTTTCTTAAACTTTACAATAAAAGTTTTTTGATCTTTAAAGAATAAACAAAATACCAATTTAGCAATTCAAAAATTATCTTAAAAAGTAATGAACTATTAATTATTATATTACAAAATTATAAATTTTTATAATTAGCTATTAATTTAAAAAAAATAATAAAATCCCGCCAATTTTCTTTAATAAATACTAATAACTATTAAGCGTCTCTAATCTTAAATATTCATAAAAAGAATGTATTAGACAAAGAAAATAAAATAAAACTACTTCTAAATAATTTATTTCCTAAAAAAATTAAAAATATTTCAAGTTAGAATAAGTTATAATAATAAAAATAAAATATATATAAAAAAATCCCCAAAAATATATATATTATAATGAAAAATGAATAAAGCCTAGAACCAAATTTTTACAATAAAAACTTACTTGTAAGTGCAAGGAAATCACAGTGTAATCATTAGTAATCATTTGGAATCGTTAGGAATCACTAGGAATTGTTTAAGAAATTGTGACATTTATTTTACCTTTAAAAGTATTTTTATATACAAAGAACTTTCAAAACAAAAACTTCAAATACTACAGGTTATGAAGTTTAATAAAAGTTAAAAAGTTTCAAGTAAAAAAAGTTTGTGTAAAAGTTTAACTAATACGTATTTTTTGTGGCTTGTGAAATCGGCAATTTTATTTATAAATGATCAACAATGCACAGTTTACAGTAATTCAAAAATGGTGATAATTTACAAAATTTCTAAAGTATAATCCAAAAGACTACTAATTTTAGTTAATTTCAAATTATATAAAAGATGTTATTATATTAAAATTAAGAAAATAGAATTTAAGAAAAAATTACTTTATATCATTTAACAGTTCAGTATTATTTTTTGGTATCATTTCATTTATTTTATTTGCCTAATAATTATCCTATATTTTTAGCAGTACTATAAATTCTTATTTTAAATAGTAAGAATTAGTATATTTATGATAAATTAAAGATACGATCTGGTTATCTGATTAATCTAATCAATCTGATTGAAATTATATAATTTTAACTTTTTTAGATCAAATATTATACAAGATTTTAAAAAAGGAAATTTTTTTTAAAAAATTTTTTTTTGTGAAATAGGTATCATTAAAAAAAATGATCTGCATATTCATATGTAATGTCACATGACTGAATCAAATATTGGATTAACTAACTTATCAGATCACATCTTTATGATAGATGATAAATTCTGTTTGGTTTAATTATAATATTACTTTATATATTTATTTTTTTAGATTGAATTTGAAACTATTAATGGAAAAAATTGACCATATAATAGATATTCTGCATTGAAAATATATATTTTAAATATTTTACCATATTGTATTTACAGAGGTTACTTTTGCTAAAATCATTCACTTTTACCATATCCAATTGCAAATAATAAAATAATAGAGAAGTAAGATTTCAAATAAGAAAAAGTATAAAAGAGCATGCCTGCTTATATAACCTGCCAAATCCTAATATATTATTATTTAAACTATACTAGTATTTTTTTTATTATCTATTTCTTAATTAACTTTACTATACCAAATTTTGGATTTCTTTTGCCAACATAAAAACTTTTTACAGTATTTTTTCCAATTTTTTCCTAGTAAGTTGATGAATTTCACATTTCATAGTTTTAAATTTATAATCCATAGTATTTTTTTTTTTCTTATTTAAATCAAAAATTTGTTTAAAATGATTCCTATTTTTTTTAAAAGATGATGGACTAAAATTTCTGGAAAAAGAGCTTTCATGTGATTGGTTCAAAACTTTAGATTGAATTGGTCTAATCAAATTTGATTTGAATCCTCAAAATTTCTAAAAAAAAAATAGATATTATATTAGCTTGAATATTTTTTGAGAATCAGTTCTCTTATACGACATTTAACATATGACTGATTTTTGATTGATAAATTTTTTTTAATTTTGTATTTAATCTTACTAAGAAAGAGATCAAAATTTGAATTATTAATTAACAGTTTGTCAAAAACAGTTTATAAAAATATACTGTATATTTATGAGATAAATAACCAAAATATCTTATCAAATTATCTTTCTTCATCCTAAATATGAATTATATAAACTAAAGTCAAGGAAAATTTATTACCTGTTAGTCTAACATCACATTTAAAAAGACCTTTATTTGTATTTTACTGAAAAAAATAATTTTTTAAACCTTATTTTTAATTCCTGATTTTTGCTTTTACAGATATAGTATATTGTCAAAATGTTATTATTTTTTGTTGTTCTCACTGACCTTCTTCCTAAATTCTTTTCAGATCAACATTACTAAAATAAATAATAATGAAACAACTACTGTCAAAAAAGAACAACTTAATACTTTACATCTTAAATAAATGATGATATGAAATGCAGAAAATAAATTTTTTGACTTATATAATCATAATGGCTTTAAGGATTTGACATTATGAAAGGGTTTAAAAGATCTTTATGAAAAAACTAATGAATGGAAATTACTTAAAGTACTTGCAAAGGCTTATATAAAAACTGATATAAAAAGCTTGGAATATATAAAATTATTATTGACTGGAAAATTTCAATGGATTTTCAAAATATTTTAAATGATTGCTTCCGTATCATTGTCTAATCACCATCACTACTATTTGCACTACTGGTAAGTGTCTTTCTTGAATAAGAAAATTTGTAATTTTGATTAATTTATATCTAATTTTTTTCTTGTGCCAAATCAAATTAGGATCATCTTCTATTCCAGTAAAATGACAAGGCAAACCTCAAGATTATAACCATAAACCTGTTTCTCCTTCAATTGCAAATTTTTAGAATAAACTTTCAGAAGCACAGATTATTTTTAAATTACCAAAAGATCTTGACAAAAGTATATTTACTTCATCTCAATATATAAAAGTTGAAGAAGATGAAATTGTACTGAATAACAATGTAATGTTAAATGCACAAGATAACTAATTATAAACCTGTATCAGAACTAGTGAAATCATTGAATTTTGTGAAATTTTTACATTTCTGTAAATTACCACATGAAATAATTTATGGAATATCAAAACAGGATATCTTAATAAAAAAGTCATACTTGCTGATGATTGAAAAGATTGAATCTGATCATATTAATGAGAGGAAATAAATAGATGTACCATAATTGGATCACTAGGCATTAGAAAAACTCATTTCTCACTAAATTTTTTTTTTTTTTATATAACTTGTCAATATAATCCAATTGATATCATCTATGAACATTTATTTCAAAATAAATCTTGTGTTCTTTATATCAAATCAAATGCTTCTGTAATGGAAATTCTAATACCCAACACTTGAAACCCCATGAGATTGAATTTATATTGCCAATTCTATTACTCCTACTCCGTGGGTAACAAAATATGCATTATTAGTTATAACACCAAAAAGTGAATGATGACATAATTTTGTAAAGATGCATTCTAAAAAATATTATGCTCCAGTTTGGACAGAAGAAGAAATTTGAAATGTTTGGAGGTGGAATGAGCATTATAAGAATAAAATATCTGAAACTCGAGTCAAGGAGCTGATTAGGAGATAGGAATGCATACCACGATGAGTTTTTGTTGAATATAAGGATGATACCTTAAAATGGATGAAGGAGAGTTATATGATGATTATTCTGAAAAGATTATACACATCATTCCTAATTCTGATTTTATTGAAAAAAAATATGTTCCTGCTTCAGAAGAAATAAGCAAAGTTTTATACAATTACTATGCAAAGAATGCAAAAGAAATAATTGTTAATATAATCCAAAATTTTACAAGAACTGCTGGTGGTTCATTAGCTGGCAAGCATTTTAAAATGATGGCTCATGATATCTTACAAAAAGGTGGTGATTTTAAGGTATAATGATTAGTAGCTAAAGAGAATAATAACAATATATTTCCTGAAGAAACGCTTTAACTACACTTTCAGGATGTTACAATATTCCAGAAGTTGATAATTTTGAGTCTGTCGATCTATTGTGCCTCATCTATCTAATTAAAAATATTTGTAACGTTTAGATTAACTGTATAAATAAATGCTTTAAAGTTGTGTAACCTAATCACGTTACGTTACACATTATCCAAAAAAAGCACTACGAAAATTGGGATCAAATGGTAATGATAGTACAAGGTTATACAAAATTCCAAAAAAGAAAATTGATGTGCATACACATAATTCTGGCCGGAATTAAATAAATTTAAAACCCGTTGCAAAGCAACGGGCAGCAAACTAGTAATGGAATTAATTATTTATATCAAATGACAATAGCCGAAACGCATAATATCAAGGTAAACATTTCTTTATATTAGCCTTGTATTTACTATTACAAACTAAATACATCCATGTTATTTAGGTAAATGGTCTTACTAAATTAAAAATGAATACGGATCTACCAACATGTCTATATTTCGTTGTTCCAAATATAAACGATCTGTTTGATAATTATTATTTGCAGGACTATATTACACTAAAGAAAAAAAAGTATGTAGATGGAATTCGCAAACTAATTGGATTAAGGATATTACTCAATATGTACGTTTTAAAAAAAATAAAATGTAAAAATTTCCTATGGATTCACATGTACCTTTTTTATTGCTTTATTATTTTTTTTTCATTGATACAAAAATATATAAGTGAAATAGTGAAGGTAGGAAGCAAAATATATGGCTAGGCCGAGTCCTTACGTCATATTTATATTTCTTTGCTCCTATATTTATGGAAAATTACTACAGCTAACTTTTTTCTATCTCTAATATTGCTAAATACCATTACTCATATATTTTGATATGAAGTAATTTCGATAAAAATAACAGTGCTCCTCTTTCCTACCATTATATTTAATTTCATAGTATTCCACTCCGCCCTATGATCAAAAGATTTATTTCTCAGCGCATTAAAGCTTTTCCAATATCGAACATGTACGTTATCGCATTAGACGCAACCGGGAAGAATCTTCACGATCAAAAAATCACGCGAGTTTTCAGGTCAAAATTCGGAACTAAGAATAAATGTTTCTCGGGCATCCATCTGAACACTTTTTACTGAAGCTCTTACTTTTTGTAGACTGTCCATACAAAATTAATATACAATACAAACAAAATTTTTTTTATTTTTTGCAAAATATTAAAAATATTATACAGGTTAACATTTTGAAAAAATTGAGAAACTATGAAAGTTCTTTAAATTGCAGATATGTTATGGTCAGTTTTTATGAATTGTATGCTAGCTACTAAAATCGCCGATAATAATCAAATATATTAACTCATATATAATGTTGTAGCCTAAAAGTAATAAAATGTTTAACATCCCAAATTACCATCTAAGACTGGAGGTTGTTTTTTTTTTGATTGAAATATAATTTTATTAAAAAGTAAAAAGTAAAATACATATAAAATATATAAAACAACAAAATATTATACTATTACGTCTGTCACATCTAAGAGTTAGTTTAGGAGTTTCGGATATACAGTAAGATTTCCGAGTTTGATTTGTTACATGATAAAGTTTGGCTACAACAGCAATGTTGTGTACGGAGTTAAATCACAATTAATCCGAAACGTTATGCAAATATCGTTCAAGTACAAATAAAATTTTTTACCGATTATACATGTTTCTTCTAGTAGTTTTTCAGGTAATTTGAAACAGTGAAACATTATTTATGACGTGTGGGAAATTTGTAACATCTTTTAAGAACTTCACAGAAAGAACTTTTGAATAATACATTATTTTTACATTCAAATCTTTATGTAGCTTAAATTGTTTATTTGAGCGAGAAAAACAGTCAATATTGTTTTATTTGTTCATTATATATAAAATTTTGTAAAAAAAAAAAAAAAATTGTCCTTAGACTTATTGAAGAGATGTGTTGTTAATCTTTGTAACCTTGTGAATTTAGAGATTCATAACAAAAAAATAAGGTTAAGAAATTTATATTGGTCAAGACCGATATCAGATATCATCAAAGTCACTTAAATTTTTTATAAACGAAAAACAAGTGTAAATAATAACGCAAAAAATTATTATCATACTAGTGATGCTACATTTGGTACTTGGTAAATCATATACTGCGTAAATGTTGATTTGTAATCACAGATTTTGCACATTACACAATTTTGTGTTTTTTGATTTTTTGAAAAAAACAATATAGGATTAATTAGTGTAAAGTTAATTAAATACAACTATTAGTAAAAAAAAGAATGCAAACTTTATTGGAGAAATTTGTCTGTGTTACATACATTAATTACATTAATTAGTATATTTTTAACGATATGTTACACTTTCATGTGCATTAGCTTTATCTTGACAGATCATGTATTAGAATTTAAGAAACTTTTTCTCACGAATCTTTCAATTCTTTTTATAGTAAATACTCCGATATGTAAGCATGAAAAAAAAAATCTTAAATATAATTAATTTCAATTGGCGATTTTATTTTAGGAAGTAATAGGTGATAGAAAGTCGAATTTTGTATCACTTTGCCAAATAAAAGATAATTAATCTTTGAATTTAGATTCATAAAAAAATCAAGATTCTCAGGAATTCGTTATTTATCGTGTGACTATAATTTTTTTTTTATAATTGATAAATTATACCAAATTGAGAAAAATACTTGTAGATTTTAACATAAAATATTAATCGAATTATTATATATTCTTAACAAGTTAACTTTGAACGTAACAGGGAGCTCTAAATAGGTTTATTTTTTAGTATTAAATAATTTAATGGGTAATTATCGTGTAATAAAAACAATAACTTTTCAATAATAATCAAAATAAATCATATTTATTGATTAGTAATCAGATTCATCGATTAGTAATCGTATAAAACAATATTTTATAAATCAGACTATTCCAAAATCGGTTAGACTGGTTACATTTAAAAACGCAGGGGCGGTTGTTATGTTAAGTTTTGGATGATTAGAATGTAAGCCTAAATTTAAGTTTAAATTTAAATTTAAATCAAACGACTTCTTTTTTAAGTCATTGACTATCTATTTTTGGCTTTGATTTACTGATTACATTAACAAACTTTTCCATTTTCAAATCAAGCTTTTCCATTTTAGTACTTCTATCAGTGTAAATAAAGGTTACGCTTCTAAAAATACATTACCAATAAAAACAACAGAAATCATCCCAAAAATAAATAATAAAATGCAAAGCAAATATAGTCATATCGGCTCTTGATAATATAGATGAAATTGAAATTTGAAAATGATAAATTAAAATATCAATAAAATAATTCCGCTAAGTGGATTATCCGTTACTAGCTGACACAAAATATTCGGATTATTTGGATACAACCTTTTCAAACAGGTAACCCGGTTCCAAGTTCTATGATATATCTCATCTAATAATCATTGAGATTAAATGTTGTGCATCAAAAAAAATAATTCGTTCAATCAACTTTATTGTGAGCGTTAAAAATGTTTTTTGATAAATTATTTCCGTGATTATAATGTGCAATGTTAAATGTCTAATAAAGTTCGAGAAAGAGGTAAGGTCTTAAAAATTCTGATAAACGTTACATCAAAAATTTTGTATCGTATCCCGTTATCTCCGAACACGCGTGTGTGTTATATAATAATTAATAAATAAATAAATGATATATGAAACGATGTTTCATTCTTTCAAGGTGCGCGGTATATTAAGTAAATCCAAAGTATATGTGGTTACCTATTTGTAATTAATCAAAGATTATCAATTGATTAAATATGAATGGTGTTCAGCAATCACTCAATCACAGCAACTCAGGACATTGCACGACTATTTGTTGCGTGTTGTTTCACACAAATCTTATTCTGATCTCAATATAGTTTTTGATTTACATGGCATTGTACAGTATATCAGCGCACGGCGCACCCTAATGCACTATGTGGCAATAATAAAAAATATCCGTAAATTAAACAAACCATTTTTAAATTAAATGCAGATCCGTACAACAAAAGACGTTGATAACATAAAATTTATACATGCCTGTCATTTTACTGATGACTTGCCTTATAGTAGTTTTTATTCGTTTTGTGAAACAAATATGATTGACCAATATTTTTACACGGTTTGAATTTTTCATATCGTCTATTATGGAAATTTAATATTATTATTTAGAAGGAAACTAAATTCGAACATGTTCGGATTATACTCGATGACTGATAAAATAAATTTTTTGTCGTTGTAAATATTTATTAATTATTAAATTAAATCCTTTAAATTTCATTATAATGATTTTTTGACGTCAATAAACTTGCATTATATGAGCCAGCTAAGGCATTTAGCTGTATCAACGATTGGTACCTTACACGATTGAATCGTGTGAATTACTTGATATATTTAGTGACAAGCATAAATTCAATATGAAAAATGTATTATTAATTGATCCTATTTAGATTTTAAAACATTATTTAAAGCTAATTATTATTATTGTTTTTAATATTAATAACTTATATTAGAATGTTCCATTTAAAAGAGTTTCGAATTCGATTTTTAATTTCAAGTTTTATATAGATAAACCAATAAATTAATTAAATTCTACAAGGAAGTCATTTTAATGAATAATTATAAAGTGTAACAGGAAATTACTTGAACCGCATAATATATTTACAATAAATAGTAAATTTGACCAAATATAATAATAGTATGCACGCGTGATTAGTTCATTTAAGTATTCATTAAAGCAACTTTATCATATATTTTAGTAAATTATGTAATCACTTTTTTTCATTAGGCATCCGGAATAAATAAAATAATATTATATTTTTAATAATTTATTGTGTCACTTTTTTTTGTTTTATTATGAAAAAAAAACATATTTAAGTTCGGATAATACCTTTGTAAGATTTCATTCTAATTTTTTTTTTAAAAAAAAATTTAGAATTAACATTTTATTTATTAAATTTTATTCTTCAAAAACAATTCCTTTTTCACCCAAATAAAATATGGATGAAAATTTATTTTGTGATCAACTATCATTTAATGTCGCTACTCATCCTTACAATTTTTCAACTACACAATATCAAGCATCTTCTCAAGGAAATGTGATGAATTTTTCTAATACATCAACTACTTTTGATGCAGCCAATCAAGTTATGACACATAATATGGCATCGGTTTTAAGCTACCTAAAATTTTTTCACTTTTCATCAAATGATAAAAACTTTTATCAAATAATTTGTAAAAACGTAGATTCTGCCTCTTTTGATGATAATTACCCTTATAATCATGGATTCTTTTTCCAGCATGATCCAGTCTCAATATATTATGTTACTTGTAGATTACTTCCAGATTATTTAGTAGAATATATCTTGAATAATGTAATGGATTTTGATGGAATTGACTTGAATTGTAAGGTATTTTTATCCGTACATCAAAGGCTTAATCTCGAACAAAGTTTGAGACAAAAAATTTTCGATATTATGCACTCATTGCACTGTGCAAACTTGACAACACAACCCGGTTTAACGACAGATATTCAAACTTACAACAATCGCTTACCAAATAATGTTCATCAAGATGCAATTGGATTGGATCATCCGCAGCAAATAGTCGATTCTAACAATTTTACATATCAAAATTATCAAAATGATTCCGAAACCTCTTTTATATAAGATTTAATTTTAATACTTCATTCTGTCATGAAAGACTGATTTATTTCAGTCAATATCGGATCATCATATCTTTATGGCAAAATCTATATGAAACGTTTATTATATTATTTATCACATATAAACATTATTATCATTCGTCTTTACATAGAATAGACTTTTTACTAGAATCGTTAGTAAAAAATTACGGTAAGAAAAAAAACCACGCCTAGATTGAAAACAATCGTTATATTCATTTAATTCCGGTTTAATGCCGGTTCGTTACACTGAAAATTCCTCTCCTTTGACTTCTTTTTCGTTAAATTTATTCGTCATCATTCAATAAGAAATCACAAACCTAATCTTCTTTATAATTAATATTAATATTTATCATAATATCATTCGAGTGTTGTTATGTAACTTACTTTTTTAAGATTTTTAAGTTTTAGCACAAAAAATTAATTAAGCTTTATTCGACTACAAAATTTTTGTTACAATAAAATCACATCACAAATCACAATTTCTAAAATCATTTAAATCTATTGTTTCTATCAATTGATTTCGCACTTGATTATTCACACCTTTATTTGTTTATCTAGAAGATAAAGATGTAAATAATTAAAGATAAACAAATCATTTTGCTTTTTATTTTAATAAAAATAGGTTCTATTTTAAACACTATTTTATGTATTCATATAAATACCGTTAAAGAAAATTCAGTTTATTAGTAATATTACTTTTTTTAGATAAAAATTTATTTTTTTATCTTTTTTTTTTTTTTTACAGGTTCGGTCACTTACTTTGGTGATACCGCCAATAGAAAGAAAAAGTTTGAAAGATGTAATTGACATCATCTATCATACAATCAGTATCTCATAATCCTATAATATTATTTTTCTTTTTACCGAGTTGTCGAGTTGCCAACGCAAAATTGCCGAGTGTCCTGAAATCAGCTGTAATAATCATAAAAAGCTGATACATACCGAGTTATCCTATTTTTTTTTAAAGTCAAAATCATCTTTTTTTTTGTGGAAATTTTTTTTATTGGAACCGGTCCAAAAAAACCTCCGGCCGGCATTAAAATTTGACCGGAATTAACATGTTAAAAAAAAATTCCGAATTTTGACCAGAATTAACTTATTGAAATTCAACTATGGGAATGAACTGCATTTTAACCGGTTAAATTAACCAATGACCGGTTAATTTAACAAGTATCAACAAGCTTTTGAATCATTACAGTGGATGAGTCAAGATTCATACGATGTCATGCTAACCTATATAATGAATAACTCTGTCTAAGGAGATAGAATGGAAACTGTATATAGAAAGCAGAGTAGGGATTTCAGATATGATTATCCAATGTAGTTACAATATATATATAGCTCTTCATACCATATTTGTTTCTGTCACTTCTTACAAAAAGAAAGAAAGTTCGCTAATAATTTTCTCCTTAAGATATGGGAATGTATAAAGAAACTAATGGATCTAACTCAACTTGTTTACAACAAGTTTCTCCTACAATATAAGTATGTCTTATAGATTATGCATAGATATTGATCCTTTGATGTTCTACATTAGGAACTATCAAAAATTATTTATTACTCTGAAAACGTCCTGGACCCATCAAATGTGGAGATAAATGGTTCTACAATAGTATTATGCACAGTATGGGATGCGTTTTGTTTCCTATACACAGCCAACTATCAACCAAAATTGTTATCCTTTTGGTGGGTTTTACTTTGAGTGTTCATTTTAGGGCTGTTTTTATGCTTTTGCTCTCTGGATTTCTTTTTGTTTTTTTTTGCTTTGAGTTCATTATTTATGGAATCCTTCCTTCTGAAAGAAGACACTCTTCAGCATTTAGATCAGCTTGCCCGATGGATCACTATCCTGGAGACAGAGGAGACGCATCCACCAGTGATCAATGTTTCTTGGAAACAGAATGGATACAATATAATCAAAGCATTATTTGGTGTATTGATTACAGCTACCAAGCAAAAAGACAGAAAAAGAATGATCGATCATCAACAGAAAAATAACCAAAACTTTTTCTCCCGAAACCTGAATATGGAGAAGAAGTTGGAGGATTGGGCTATACATAAGACGTACAGCTCTACCCTATAGGTTAAAGCAGAAAACCATCGGACGTTTCAGACTAAGAGAAAACTACGCAAATATTTAATATTATAAACATTTGCTTCATCATTTTCTCTAAAGATAATTCAATATCCAACACTCTTATAAAAGAAAAGATAGGGAACTGTGCGAAAATCAATCCATGATGCATCTTTCCCTATGGAGGCCCGATCTTCCAATGAGAGCTTATTCAATTTAACCTCCTTGTCAGAATTGCAAGCGCTACTTTTCCACCTAAAAAATTGCCCTTTTGGATTTCATGAAATTACAAGCGAAAAAGACTTATCGTACCTGTTGCTTTTATTGGATGAACATAATGTCAGGTACTTTGCTAAAATGTTTGGTATTATCCGTCCTCGTGCTGTATGTATAGGCCAATCTGGGCATTTAGCTTTTATATTGGATACATGTTTGAATATAGTGATATGGAAAGAGGCATGAAATATATGGGGCCTAATATAATTGAAGGTTTAATGAATTACTATATGAACTAATG
The DNA here is from genome assembly GCA_003550305.1 of Glomus cerebriforme. NCBI lineage: Eukaryota > Fungi > Glomeromycota > Glomeromycetes > Glomerales > Glomeraceae > Glomus > Glomus cerebriforme. The sequence goes on along the minus strand of QKYT01000149.1, from coordinate 19,055 downwards.
GAGGACACTTGTGAGTTAATCACCACAAAGGAACTTGAATGTCAGGTATGCAAGACTCAATAACGATAGTTGTAATGGAACACTGCTGTTACTAAATCAGATATGTTAGTGTTAGTGTTTTCAAAATTATCATTAATGGTAGTGTTTCACATGAATTGAATTGAATTGAATTAAACCAAATTTGAGTTTAATTTGATTTGAATTGAATTTAAAAAATTTGGATTTGAATTTGATCGAATCAAATTGAATTAAATTTGGATTTGATTTGATTCGAATCAAATTAAAAGTGTTTATATTTCCAATGTTACAACATTATGAAAAATAATATTAGCAAAAGTCTCATATTTTACTCCAATATTTTTATCTCTGCGATCGGTTTAGGATGCATGGTATTTTACTTCCTGCTCTTTTATATTAATTAATAAAGTTTAATTGTGCATGTAAAAATAATTTATTTATATTTATATATTTTCAGAAATTTATTTGCGCATATCGCGTATTAGCTATTATTGCATAAATCTTTTAATCGCGTTCAGTTTTATCACAGAATAATTGGTTTTGATTGTAAGAAATACAGTTTATTTTATTTTTGTATTGCGGAAGAGAAGAGGGAGACCCTGCAAAATTTTCACATATCTATTTCACTCCCAACAGTAAAAATTATATTTGCTGCAATATTGTGCACAAAGCCAAGTTTATAAGGAGGTAAATTACAATTAATCTGAGATACTATGTAAATAAACAATTTACGCTTAATTTGAATATCCCATTCAAATCTTTATGCCGTGTGAGTTGTTTATTTGTTGGCAATTTGATATTATCATTTGCATTATTAAAATCCACTATATAAAAGATTGTCGATTAATCAGAAAAGAAAAATTTAGAAATAGGGTGAGTATTTTTATTCAATTTTTACATAATGTAAACAAATGTACCATTAGTAGAGTTGAACTTCAAAACTACTATAGTTTCGAAGCTCAAAAAATTTTCAAAACTTCAAAACTCTAAAAAAAGACATTAAAACGAGATTCCATGCCATCCAGTGGTCGTAAAATGATGAAATTACCACCATTGGATTCATCTCGTTAAATGTGTGTAGCTTCATTGATATAACAGAAATGATATTGAAAAAATGATTTAAAGACATATTTGCTTATTGCGTGCCATCCAGAAGATGAAACTACCATTCGACACGCCTTAACGAGACAAATCCAATGATTGTAAATTCATCTTTTACGACTATTGAGTGTCATGCAATCTCGTTTTAACTCCTTTCATTAGAGCTTCAGAGGTTTGAAAATCTTTTGAGCTTCGAAACTAGTTTTGAAATGAACTCTAGATTATAGTCTATGAGAAAAATGTAATACCAGTAAAAAGAATTTTTAATTTGTAGTTATGAGAAATAAGAAATAGTTATCAGCAGATAGAATTCCAAGTAATTGGTTCATCTCAGGAAAAAATAAAAGCTCTCGTAGAACATAAACTGATTTTTTAAATTTCACTTATAATAATTTTTGAATTATATATTAAGATTATGAGATCTTGAAACATGAAACAACATGCATATGCATATGGTTTCGTTTGACGCAATACCACTGAAAAGTTTGGCTGATAAAGAAAATGTACTAAAGTAAATTATACTATATATCTCAAACACGATAATATTTTATAAAAATATTCATTTTCTGATAATTTGATAATTTTTTAGACAAAAACGTGATCGAGATTATGATTTACATGTAAAAGAAAAAAATGCAATTCAACAAGTCAGTCTGAATAGAATCAAGATTAATATTATCTTCGAGATAATTAATTACCATTGTATAATATGATGTTGAAGTACCAGGATCTTGCTGTTGGTAAACTGGTGTGGTATATAAAGCTTGTGAAGAAGGAATAGTAGGTTATCGATTTTAGTGAATGGGAATACTATAGTTATTAAGTTAGATTATTAATAAACAAATTGAAAATACCTTTAAGTGCATTTCAATAATATTAGTATCCTCATATCTTTTTTGAACATTCAACTTATTTTTCCTAAAATATTTGTAGGCTTTTTCCATAAGTTTTATTTGGTATCAAAGGAGAATTTCTTGGGTTTCTTTATTCTTGTATGATTTACGAGATTTTATAAATGGGTGGGCAGTAATATTTTGCTTATTATGGTCTATAAACTTAATAAAATATTTCTATTAAATTTCACTTCTTTCATTTGAAATTCTGTTTGTTTCTTTATTTCCATTCCATCCACTGTATCCGGTAAACTTTGTATTGATAACCTTTATTGTCCAAGAGTCTGACGTCCTAAAGTAAAAAAAAGTTAAAGAAATATTAATATATTTCCTATGTAAAAAAATCCCTCCGTTCTATATACCCTAATTCTAGGTTCGTCTAAGGATCTGGTATCCTAAAAGTTAAAAGTAAAAAAAAGGTTAAAGAAATGTTAGTATATTTCATTAATGTTTCTTTAAAGTTAATTTCAAATCTCATCTTGCCAGAAAATTCCCAAGGCATTCCCTACAAAGTAAAAAAATATTAGTGGAACTTCCACTAATATTTTTTTAAAATTAATTTTGGAACCCATCTCACCGAAGTTTTCAAAGTTGTTCCGGTATTCCTTACAAAATATTGAAAATAATAAATAGATTTGTCTGAAAAAAAATCAGTTTAATTGATCAAATCTGATTTCCATATAATTAATTTGGTGAGCCTATGACACAATTCTGCTGGGAAGTATAATTTCAGTCCTAAGGTAATTTCAGCCAGAATTACACGCGAATTTCTATTTTAGAAGTTTATGTTACAAATTTACATTGAAAAATTAAAAAAAAAAATCGGGTCAAATTCACGTGGCTATTTCTATAATTCCGGCCAAAATTAAGATCATAAAAAAAATGATTTCTGCGAAATACCGATTAGGTGATTATATGGAGGTCTGACTTTCGAAATTTTAATGGTATTATAAATTGGTCTAACTACATAACCGATGAGAACTTGGTGATGGTGGTGTAATTTTATGTGAGATGAGAAAGGAGTGCTTTCATATTAAAAGGTGAAAGATTAAAAATGAGAGTATTTTTTTAAGATATCGATTAGCACACACTATGTCGTAGTTAAAATATTCGGTATGTGGTTTGTGCTTTGTTGAAACATTGAGAATACGTTTATAAACTTATTATTTTGCTCCTAAATACAAATATTTAATTTTGATGGATAAGAAGCTGAATAATTAAATATTAAGAATTAAAAGAGTATAGTATAGAAAAATATTAAAGGATCTAACAAAAAAACAATTTTATATTATATAACTAAGGAACAAACTAAGATCAAAATGAGTTAGAGTTAAAACAACATTTAATTATGAACCATTAACAAGGATAATCTAGTGCGGCCTGGTACTATAGACAATTCTAGCTATTTTTTTTTCTGTCATAGATTTGGGCGTTTTTACAGGAAACATAGTGGAAATCTTAGGAAAAATTTTTTTTTATATGAACTCACAGAAGTTTCTCTGTCCAAGTCAATCAAAACGTTGTTTATCATATCGCGCCCTCATAACGGTTTCCGTTTCCTAGTCCAGCAATTTATAAATTTAAATAATCCACAAGATAGTAACTACTCTGTAATTGTAATAACATCTGCTATCACGAATGTACAGTATGATAGTAGTAATTTTCGTTCGTACAAATTTTCAAAAAATTACCACTCACTAATTATTAAGAATATTATTAAGAATATTGAATTTCATCTCTTATCACTTTCATTTACATTAAAAAAAAATGGTTCAGTTCGATTATTTGAATTTGATCCGTTCTTCTTTTGATTTAGAAATTATATAATGTAATAATTTTATTGAGGTAAACGAAAATTGGAATCGAATAAGCCTAACAAATTTATTGATTTAAAAATCTTTAAAAGTGCATAATTAGTTGCATAACAACACCCGAGAGATGTTACCATAAATGTTAATATAACTTATAAAAAGAAGGTTTTAAAGTTTGTGATTCTTCATTGAATGATGACAAAATGAAAAATGAATTTGATAAAAACCCAAGAAAAAGAATTTCCGGTAATTAAAACGGAATTAAAAGAATTATGAAACGATTAGTAGATTTTCAACCTAATAACAGATTTAGATTTACAAATTTTATATTTGTAGAATAATTATTTAAATGTTTTAAATACGAATACGATTAAAGGTTTGATTGAAAATGAATTTGCCAATTTTATCTTATCTAGATAAAAATAAAATAAAATAAATTTAATTTTGGATAAAATCCAAATTGTTTTGATGATTTTGGTGATAATCAACTTGTTGATAAGTAACATCAAAATAAGTATCATCCGATTGATTTGTATTTTGATAAGCAATATGATCATTGTTTGGTAAGCCACTATCATTATAATTTTGAATATCTGCCTTTGAAACGAATTGTATTGTCGAGTTTGCATTTCGCATTAAATTAAAAAGTTTTTGTTTCAAGCTTTGTTCGAGATTGAGTTTTTGATGTAAGGATAATAATACCATACATTTATTATTAAAATCCATTCCATTATTTAATATATTTTCTATTAAATGATATGGAATTAATTTACAAGTAACGAAATATACTGTGGAGGGATCATTTGGATGTTGGTAAAAGAATCCGTGATTATAATGATCATGATCATCAAAAGAGCCAACATCTTCTTGCAAAATAATCTTACAAGTTACATAATAAAAATTATTATCATTTGGTGATAAGTGATAAAATTTCAAGTAACTTATAACTTGCAAAATTTGTTGATGTTGTGTAATTGGCTGATCTGCAGTCATCTCGGTAGAAAAATCGCGTAATTCACTAAAAGTTGTTCTTTAATACTAATGATGACAGATTGAGAGCAAATTATTATTTGTCATTAAATGAAATAGTAATAAGAACAAAAATGTAGAATTATATCTTGGAAATTAATAAAAAAATTAAAGTCAAGTAAAATTAATGAAATTAGGTAAATCCTTATGTAAACTATAGGAATTATACGATTAATAAAAAAGAACAGTGATGAATTTGAGATTAAAAAAATTCTAAAAAAAATAAGCGGTTAATTAATCATGAACGTTTAAAAAAAAGGAATTTGAAATTTTATTTTATTTAAAAAATTTTTTGATTTTTTATTAATATATATATATATATATTTTTTTTTGAAAAATAATTTGACACTATTTATTTATTTATATGTAAATTTCCGTATGATGTTTGACGATACAGGGATTGATAAGATTTATTAGAATTTAACTCAAAATGAGATAGAAAAAAATCATTTTGTAAATTGTTTTTGATGGACATTAATTATTATTGATCTGGAAAAATAAAATTTAAATTAAATTCTATCTATACATTCTCTCACATGAGCAAACTCCCTCCGTACCTGAATTGTTTATTTCGGTAATACCCGAATTTTGAATAATGTTTGGTTCCATAACCTATATTTGGTAAAGAAAAAAAGATGGTTGTCAAATTTGTAAAAGTATCGGATTTGTCCCTCCTCATGGTATCAATTGAGTATATGTTGTGAAATAGTTAGGTGATATTATTATTTAATGATAATAATGATAATAAATGTTAACTTCGATTAACATATAATATAAATTTTAAGACAAAAAGGAATGTAATGAAAGGAAGAATATAATTGACATTTGTAATTCTAAATTTATTGGCAAGTACCAATCCGTCATCTTTTACATTAGGATCTGCGATTATATATACAATACATAATACATTATTTTATTTTAAATTGAATATAAAAAAATGGTGTAACTTTAGTCGGATGATATTTTAATCCGTTCCTAATCTTTCTCTTGAAAGGAGTTTTAAATTTATTTAACTATGTATTGAGAATTTGAGATACCATATGATATCTCAAAATACTTTTTTTTTTAAACGTGTAATTGTTAAATGTGATTATCCGCTCTAATTTTTTAATGCATGTTACCCACATATTTATTGCACATCGATCTGATTAGTGAATAATGACAATTTGAAATTGGTTAAATAATTTTCTGTCTTTCGTTACAAGTGTTTAATCACGTGGTTGCAAATACAGATATTAATATTTGACCAAGATTTATGCTTAACTTCGGAATACTCCCGTAATTTAGATGTATGTGATACTTTTAAAATTTTACATAATATACTGTATTTAACCTTAATTCAATTTCAAATCAATAAATTCCAAATTTTATTTAGATACGAAGTCTGAAAAATTAACCATATAAAAAAAGTTAATAAAACTTTTAATACAAAGTCACCAATCCGACACTCACCAAGCATCAAGAAAGAAGTAAGTTAATGTTTAAGAAATGAATCCATGAAGAATAATTCAAATTGCATATAATAATTATATTTTTGTATAACAATTAACAAGCTAAATACAGTAACTAGTTTGTTACAATGGTCCAGAATAAGATTCGAACCGTCTCGTTGTATTCGTCGATCGAATCTTAATTTTATATTCGAATATACAATTTTACATGATTTGTGAATGAATATTCGAATATCTATTTTTGAACGGAATTTTTGTTATTTGATTATGATGTATGGGGTAATGTTAGACGAACTAATTCTAGATCGATTAGGACTTTATCAAGAATTCTGTTTATATTAAACTTTATCCGAATATTTCCATTCATAATTTCCGTTATATTGGAATATAAACACGGATCAACATTTTTTACAAACATAATATATTTATTGACCACGTGATGAAAAACATCGGGTACATCATCAAGATTATTGTGTAATTGCAGATACCAATCATCATTTACTCTAAAAATAAAGAATATATAGAGTTTACGTTAAATTTAAACTAAGAAACAATTGCCTATAAAAAATTTTTTAAATGTTAGGTTTTTCACAATAAATACTAGAAAATGATTATTTATTGGGTTGAGATATAAATCCGATTAAATGATCTGTATGCCACATAATAAATAATCTTGCTTTGAACATCCATAATCCTGCATATACTAATATATTTTTAAATTCAATTTGTTTTTATGTTTATGTAGAATATGTAACACAAAGTAATATTGCAATTTGTATATGCTATACAATTTTCCTGCTATCAGTAGTTCTTCCATTAATTCATGAATATTTACGCTCTGAGAATTCATATTTTTTTTAATAAGTTGTGATGTAGATCAACAATTGTTGCATAATCAATAATTTTATTGACTTGAAAAAAAACGAGATAACGCTAAATATATATACGTACTAAATCTTTTTAAATAGTTACAGTACATTAATAGAAGCTTTATGTATATTCATTTTGTGTACATTCAAATTTAAATTTGTATAAAAGACATGTTCACATGTGCACATTGCGCACGTAAATTTAATTCAAAACTTCCAAATTCGATGTTATACATTTAAATAAAAAAATATATTTTTTTATTCTCAGAATATATAGGTTAAAAGCGTATTTATTGCAAGATATTGTGCCATTTAAAATATATTATATCCTACAAGAAAAAATAGAGGATAGGAATAAAGACATAAAAAAGATAATCATAAGCAAGAAACTATAGAAGAAAAAAAGATAATTAGAACATTAATTTTTTTAAAATAATCGTTGACATAAACTATATTCATATTGTTATCCTATGTTAGATGGGTCGAGACTTGGGATTGAAAAGATTTTTCAATTTGATCTACCGATTAATTTGCAAAAACTAATTGCCGTCAAATAAACAAATACGTCCATATGATTAACATTAAATTCGAAATATTAACCACTCGATGCAAATTATGATTACCATGTTCGTGTTTAAATTTTGCTTTTTATATTTTGAACGATAAATTTTAAATTGTTAGATGGTTATTTCTTGATTTATTTACATACAGTATTAAGGTAATGAGATCTATTATGATAATAGAATATAATTTGTTAAGTAAATATTGATAATTATTTTATTTTCATAAAAAAATGTTATTTTTCTGTACGAGTTTAATTGTATCTTTGATTCATATCTAGTAAAACAAAAAGTAGTACACCTACCGGGTCAAGTTGGTCGGGTTTGAAGGATATATCAGAACTTGTAATATTCGGGTCATATATTTTCATAACCCGAACTCGGCTTGATCTGAGCATACTAGTTTAACTCGTATAAACCCAGGTTCAAACTCAAATTTTTGTTTGATATATCGAGTTAAAATTTAATTGATTAAGTTCGCTAGCATCAACTAAGTTTTAATGGTATCTGAAGTATTAGTTGTATTTATAATTAAGTATTTCGCCATAAAGTTTTTAAGAAAATGATTATGATTGTCAGATCACTCAGATGAGTCGCACAACTTTTTATTGACTCTAATATTTAAAAAGGATAACCGACCCGACGGGTCGGGTCATGCGGGTCACGTTAATACCGACCTGTCGGACCCGATTTAAATATAACAAATATTGATCTTTGTTTATATCCTATGTTCATGGAATTTATACAGAAATATGGAAATGTAACGGAAATATTCGGATAAAATTTTTATGGGACATAATTAGTAATCTTAAAAAAAAACAATTCCAATAAATTATATAAACACAAAGATACTACTAAAAATCCCTAACCAGTATTCACTTTTCGTTTACACTTTTACAATTACAAAATAATAATAAAGCCACTGTATAATACCTAATAAAAATATTGCTACATAAATATTAATCTAATGTTAAATTATGGATGATGAGAAATCTGGAATTAAAGTTGTAACGAATCGGCGTTAAAATGAAAATAAAACTTGTACAACTAAGTCAGCCTAGACTAATTTTACATTGTTTTCATAGGAAAATCATGACAATCTTAATCATGATCGTGTAACAATATAACTGAGGTAAGTAAATTAATTAAATTTATCCATACTATTCGATGTATAGAATCCACAACTATCCTACGTGGTATTATGTGGAGTGATGGAATTGTTTCTAGTCGAATTTATTACATCCCTTTGATGAAAACGGTATTTATACGATTGGTGAAAGCTATTTTTTCGTCGTGCAGCTTTACTAATTATTCAGAAAAATATGACTTTTTAACAAAGTTACGAAGAAATTACTTGCATTAAATATAAAACATCTAAAAAATCAGACCTTAAGATAGAAAAACTATTTAAAAGTAAAATTATAAAATAATTATGCTTTGTAACTATAAATTTAATTTGAAGTTACACAAGTTTCCACATCACGTGATTTGAAATTCCAGCCAGCACTATAGATAATTCCCGCCTAAACATACTGTAGTTATCCGGATTGTAATAATGAAATTGGATAACAGATATACTGTATTTGGTTGCAATTTATGTCAGATCGATTTCGAATATCTGGATTCCGGATCACATCTCTAGTAGCGAATAAATGAAGGCCGACCGCGTATATTCGATAACTTTATAACAAACCAAATCTGAGACAGCAGATATATATTACTGTAGGTACGCTTATCATTATGTTGATACTTTTATATAAAGAGATGACTTCTTCCTCTTCATTCAATTTTACACAAAATCGAAAATTCAGCTTTTTCATTTTAACTGGTATAAATTAGTGGCTTTTGTGTAACCTTCCCGAGCACAAATTTGGAATTTTCTTACGCCATATTTCTGCTTGTCTTCCGAATAGAGTGTTGAGGTAAAAAAAAATAGTGTGTTGAGGTGCAATTAATGATGTGTCTGTTAGAATTTTCAATTGTGTCGGCATGAACTTTAACGTTAGGATTCAACTTAACGAAATAGTCGATGAATGGTTAAGTATTGTATATTATTATATAAAATTCTCTGCGATTAAGTAACTACGGTTGCAATTTTACACTAATTGTTTTCCGAAAAATGATATTATTTTGCTTTCCCCTGACTTGCATACTAATAGCTTTGGGTCTTGTTCTCTAAAAACGTGTTTATAATGAAAAGATGTTAACATGTTATAGATTGATCAATTTAATTAATTTTTTGTTTTACTTTATAGTAAATGGATCGATTATAATGAATTATTTTATAAATTTATACACTTTTGTTAAGGTAACTTAAATCTGATTTAGTTTCATTACATTTATGGATTTGGTTTAACCACTATTTATTTTAATAAAAGATTTAAGAATATAAAATTACTTGCAATTGAAACATCATTGTTTTTGCTTCTTTATCGAAAAAAAATTTTATAGAAAAGCCACATTTAATGGCTAAAAAAAAAAAGATCATGAAGTTTCACAAGTGATTCTTTTTTTTTTGATCTGAGTTTTTATTATGTTCCGACATTTTATTGCACCATCTTTTGCTTAAGTATTTTATTTACGTATTATGAAAGATAAACGCGATTTTAATCGGATAATATGCATTATTATTATGTTAAACAACGGTCACAGCATAATGTCAACATGCCAATAATATTATTTCACAAAGTTCCAATACATACTATGAACAATTCTAAAAGGCGAACTAATTGTACCTCGCTTGATTTAGAAATATTTTTTATTTTGAAACATAAAATTGTATTTTTTAAGAATTACGATGAAAAGCTCTGCAAATATTAATAATTATAATTTATGTTAGACATTTTTTTTCTATTTTTTCTCTTATGATTCGCGGATAAACTTTACAATTATGTGAATACTAAGCATTTATGAAACGAGAATATTAACAACACCAATAATTAGTCTCAAAATGAATCTATTATTTTTATAAATGCCAAATTCTTTAAAAAAGAAATTGTTGATTTTACAAAGGAGACAATTCAAATTTATTCATTTAAGGAAAATAATTTGAATTTGTTCATTTAAGGAAAATCGGCAAATCTCATCAATTTGAAACGCGAAAACGGTTGAACCTGCTGTATTCGCGGATCCCGCCGTTTATACAGGTGCAACCAGCGGATTTTTGATATAGACATATACTAAAAATTATGAATTCACTAGGAACTTTTCCTAATACATGTAAGTAGGTTGATGATCATGATCATCAGATCGAGGGAATTTTTCATTGTTTTTACTATTTTGGTTAATAAAAATCAATACGATTATACGGATGTAATCTGCAATGGTAAAGTTTTAAAATTTTTTTTTGTTTCCCCTTTTCGTTTTATATTCTATTATGATGATAAGATTAAATAAAATAAGGGAATAAGTGTTTCAAGAATTTACGCCATTTTGTATCAAATTTTGTTTATATATACAATAGCTGTCGGTATGATATTCGATAGAGTTTAACTCGCAGCATTTTTATTTATCAAAAAGTATGTACTGTACTCTATATAATTCCATTTTTTTCCTGAGCGTATTTAATCTTTATATTTCATTTTTTTCAGATGGGTTCAAAATCTCTTTTATTTTCTTTAATTTTCTTAATCTTTGTTTCCGTCGTTTATTCGGCCTGTACTAGTACCCCATGTAAATGCCCTATAGGGACTAATCAAGGTCAATACTGTGGTAGCAAAATTGGTAAGTAATGGAAATTTAAGTTCTACTGGTTTACTTTTTTGTCTCCTTTAAATTTTTTTTCGATTCTTTTCAGGATGCAATCCAGACTCTGTGTTTGAATGTAATCCTTCTGGTGAAGCTTGTGAATATGGATTTCGCACAACTTGTCATAACTGTGGGGATTTGACATGTCCACCACCAAGACCACCACCGAACTGTAGACGCGGATTTACCAAAAGAGATCCAAGAGTAATATGTGAATAATGTTAATTATTAATTATTTGTTAGTTATCATTGATCAGTGATTATTTAAGAATAAATAAAATATATGAACTTTATATATCTGATATTGTTCAATTAACTAAATTTACATGTTTAGAATAAAATTTATTTTACATAAAAGTATATTAATATGACAATATATTTAATAACTGATTAATTAGCCAAATTCATAACAGTTATTTAACATCTCTAAATGTGTGTAATGTGTGTTGGAAATATGCTAGACATATTTGTTTAATAAAATTGAATATAAAAGGTCAAATTTACTAGTTTATAGTATTCAATAAAAATTGCACAAAATGATGTAGTTTGAAACAATTACAGTATTGTATTGCCTTTGGTTTGTGTGACCTTAAAATGCACTATATAGATCAGCAGGTTTACCTGTTAGTTACGCAATAATTTAAATTAAAGGTATAAATTATTGTTACGAAAGTTTTTTTTTATTAAAATGTATAATTTATTTTAGTTATATTTAGTTAATAAAATAGAACATTTCTATAGTTTATTTATTGTTATATTTAGTTTATTTTTAGTTTACTTCACTACAGTACATAGAAAATATATGATCATCGTGACGATGGGCAAGTTGTACTTAAGACAATTGTGGCTAAAATATCCAGAGGACAAGTTGTTCAAAGGACAAATTGTCCAAGAATTTGGAATATTATATAAAGAGGGCGAGCTGGAGGAATTCGAAGGAAAAAAAAAGGATTTCTTTAGTTTATAGAATAATAGTCTTAGAAGGAAACCGATACTACGGAGCGCCGATAGTATAGCGTTGTGATTTCTGATTTAATAAAAGTCGTTGATCCTTCCCGATTTATCTATCTTTAATTTTACTGTTCGATATTAGTAAATTTTGTTACATATTGTTATATTTTATTTGAGACTCGACAATACTGTTATATTTTAGAAACTGTTAAACACTGTTATATTACATCGATATATATTTTCCATTTATCATAAATTTTTACTCTTTATTTCTGTTATAATAATGAACATTATTCATACATCATATTGACAATTATTTATCATCATCATGCGTCGAATTAATTCAAATAATTTAATTAACTACGAAAAATGAATTTGATCTTGAAATGCGGCGTTTTAGATGTTAATATCAAAAAAAGTATAGCGCAATGATTTTCAATGATCACCCCACGATTCCATTTAGATTCAGGCTGGCCCGGTCCCGAATGATCGACATCCGGGAATAGTGGGATATTTGTATATTTAGATCGCCTCAGATTGTACTCCGCGGATTACAATATACAAACACTGCAGCTAATGCAAAGTGTATTTTGACAAATTAAGGCTAGATACACTAATTTTAGATAAATAGGCCAATAATCTTATTTTAGGAAGTTTAGGAAGTAAACTTTAGTTTCTAGTGTCCGACAGACCGGGAAAGCCAGAAAATAATATTACATAATAGCCCATTGTTATGGCAACGAATTTTGTATCATATCGTCAAATAAAAGATAATTAACCTTGTGAATTTAGATTCATAAAAAAAAATTTAAAGTTATGAAATTTACAGAAATTTCTCGGAAATTCGTGCTAATAATTTTTTTTATAAACGAATTAAAACCATATTGATTAATTATACCCATACAAATTGAGAAAATTAAAAATATTATTTATAGATCTTAGTAACTATATCGGTACAGTAGAACTTCCCCTAACAGATAATAAACTAAGGTTTAGTCTATTAACTGATATTATCTGAGATGGGCGATCAATCAGAAAAAAATATGATGCTGTTAAGCTTTTTTTTATATTCATGAAGTTGATGAAAATTAAATTAATTTGTGTATTTTTGGAAAAAAAATCCACACCTTTGAATTTCTCATATTTTAAATAATTAAATTTGGGAATTGGAACAAACTTATTTTTTTAGGATTAATTCCTATGAAATTCATGTGAAATACATATTCACATGTAAAAATGCGATCAAAATGCGATTGCCTCGTGGAAAGTTTGACGTAAAAAAAATTGATGATTATACTATTTTAATCGATTTTCAGTCAATATTCGATAGTTTTGAAGATAAATTATGTAAACACACATTTTTTATTAGTAATTACAGGTTGCAGAATTCAATGTTTTATCTGAACGATCAGCACCCATGAATAAATAAATAAGTACGACATTATATTTTAAAAATTTATAGTGTCACACTTTTATTTTTTATTATATATTATGGCAACACTATAGCAACAATGTAATTTAAAAAGCACATTGTAAGTTTTATCATATAATGGCATCTAATGGGATGTAGCGCGTTCTGCGCGCTTCATTTTAAATTTTTTTTTTTAAAAAAAATTTAAAGTTCACATTTTTATAGACAAAAGTAAATAAGCAATCCATCCAATCCACCCTTGGGGCTGGATATGGCCTTGAATGATAAATATTTATCATACGGGGAATGTCCAGAGTGCAAAAGGAAACGAAATGCCGCATCATGGTGCAAAAATTGCGATTTTCAATTTTGAAAGACAATTTTTGTAATTGGACTAGCGGAAGTTCTATGATAGATGAATTTATTAGAGAAACACAACTAAATGCAACGAGAGTATGGACTATCTTGAATGGATCAGTTCGATTTAATCGAATATACTAATAAACGAGGTGATTTTAGTTCAATTTATTCTGCAAAGTCCAAGGTGGAATTTGGATGAAGAAGCCGAAGTATGGACTCGTAACGGATCAATTAAGGTCATATTAAAGCGATTAGATAATTCTCAGAACATAAATCAAGAATTCGTAAATCAAGTAAGTATGTAGTTAAAAAACGCCAAAATTTTATTTGCTTCATTGTAAATTTAAAATTAGCTTAATTCGGTTAATAACTTTTGAATCAATAAGTTACGTAGATATTACAAGTGTTTACAAAGCAGACGTCTTCGGTATGACTAAAGATCCGTTACATGATCGTTATGAGATGTTACGAGAATGGATTTTGTATTCGTACCTTGACGAATCCATGGGTGTCCTTTGCTGGCGGGACATCGTGGATGTGTTATGGACAATATCAGCCGGTCTTAATTTTATTAATGAACAAAATCTCGTCCACAGTCATTTGCACGGTGGAAACATTTTAATAGAAAACGAGATGGATTCGATCGACACCAAAATCGCGGACACCGGATTACAAGGACATGTTGATAAATAATCAAAACAAATTTACGGAGTAATACCTTTCGTTGCTCCAGAAATCTTCAATGGATGTATAATAACCAAAGAATGTGACATATATAACTTTGGTATGATCATATGATGTTATCAGCTGGTGTACGTGATAGGCCTCATGACTCACAACATAGCTGTTTTAGGAGATGAAAATATATATAGGTATGATGTTCTAGAAGATGAAGATAGGAATGTTGATTATCAAGAAAAAGAATATAATGATAGTAAGTATGAGAAAGAAGAGGAGGAAGAAGAGGAAAGATTTGCTCAGGGTCACAACCGAATATTATCAGTGGAACTCCACCTGTTTTCGCTAAATTAATGTTACAATGTGTAGGTGCAAATCCATCCAACAGTCAGCATCTCACCTTTATGAATGTTTAGGGAATTGGATCAGGCAATTTGCGACGATCCAAATCCATCGGAATTATCTAATCAATTTTGATGTCGCCGAGGAAATTAAATTCTCGAATTAGAAAGATATAATTTTAATATTTTACCCTGTTATGAAAGAGCAATTTATTACAGTCGCCCATTAAATTTGGTTTATTATATATTTAATTGATTTACGAATTCTTGTTTTATGTTCTGAGAATTATCTAATCGTTTTAGGATGACTTCAATGGTGCCATTACGAGTCTATACTTTCGGCTTCTTCGTTCAGATTTTAAATGATA